>JAUUDW010627946.1:0-11405 GCA_032361385.1 Panulirus guttatus
TTTGAGATGAAAGCGGTCCAACTAATAAACATTTCCAGGTTAACTTCTATACTTGACCCACTTATCCTACTCCAAAATGTTGGTTCACTTTCCCTCTTCTAAAGGTATTGCTTTGGTTATTGCTCCCAAGAGCCAGCAGCCAGCAGCATGTGTGCCACCACCACTAGCAAGACCATGATTACTGTGTGGCCACTGGCAACTCAAGGGTGGGCCATTCTGATAACTGTTTCTTTCTCTATACCTCAAAGCTTTGAAACGCTCAACCTTCTCATGTCTTTCCCAATAACTATAACCTGACACATTTTATAAGACATGTTAGTCACTTTCTCAAAAATTCATATGTACTTTCCCTTGTCCTATTTTCCATTCATTAACCTCTCTATACATCAGTGAAGGTTCAGCCTTGATGTGGGCTTTCATCCGCGACTGGAGCTTCCTATGTATTAAAAAGAAAAATATGATGACGACATTTGAAAGGGGCCATTGCCCACAATAGTAATCAAAGATGCACAAAATAACATAAATGTGCAAGACCAGCACATTACACTATGCCACAAAGCACATGGGATAGGGTAAACAATTACCAGTGGATGGTGAGTACACTAATCGCTGCAGTGCTGTGTGTACTTGGTTTGAAATATTCTTTCAATTTTTCATATTTTTCTGGATATTTGATGGTTGCCAACCAAAACTGGAAAACATACATTGGTGTGTCCATTTCATTGTCTTGAATAATGGCTAACGCAGGTTTTACTGTAGCATGCCTCGGGAAAGAAACCTTAATGTTCTGGCTCTGACTGAAACAAAGCTCCAGGATTGGGGCCTGAACATGCAAGAGGGTGAAAGGCATGCACAGGAAAGAATGAATCAGAATAACGTGGTATACAAGGGTCTACGTCCTGTCAATGGCTGAACTAGGGTGTATGAAGTGGCTGGGATAAATCATAGAAAGGTCTGTAGGGCCTAGTTGTGAATGGAGAGTTGTGGTTTCGGTGCATTACACATTGCAGATAGAGAATGGATGTGAGTGAATGTGGCCTTTCTTCTTCTGTTCCTGGCACTACCCACCTAATGTGAGAAAAAGCAATCAGTTATGAAAAAAGTTTGTTCTATATGCCTTTAAAGTTGTAGGGAGGAGTAGTGATTGAGAGGAGGGCACTATGCAAAGAGAATCACACTGGGGTGGAACAATGTGACTTCAGTAGCGGAAGAGGAAGCATGGCTCAGGTGTTTACTTTGAAGAAGCTGTGTGAAAAATACTTAGAAAAAGAGAAGGGTCTGTATGTAGCATTTATAGATATGGGCAATGCCTATGATAAAGATGACAAAGATACTTTGAGGAAGGACTTATGAATATATGGTGTAGGAAGAAAGCTAACAGAGACATGGGAAGTTCCTATAGAGAAAGTCTAGCATGTTTACTAGTAGGAAGAAAGGTGGGAAAGTGGTTCCAGGTGAAGGTGAATTTGCAGCAAGGGTGTGTGATGTCACCATGGTTTTTAAGTCGTATTTATGGATGGAATGATGAGGGAGGTAAATGTTATACTGATGGAGAAAAGGGCAAGTCTGCCATCTGTTGTGAGCAAGGGTGCCTTGGAGGTAAGTCAGATTCTGTTTGCTGATGACACAGCTCTGGTGGCAGACTCAAGTGAGTAGTAACTGTAGAAGGTGGAACGTGCGAGCATAAAGTTGAGGGTTAATGAGAACAAAAGTAAGAATAAATCTAGTAGGGGAGAGAGAAAGGTTGGCTGGACTGTGAACTGGCAGCAGATGGAACCATGGAAGCTGAAGTAAGCCACAGGATGGATGAGTGGGATAAGGTTTTGGGTGTACTGAGGAGTGTGTGGAAAGAAAAGTCACTGTCTGAAAGGTCAAAAACCTGTATGTTCAATGGTATAGTAGTCCTGACAGTGTATGGATGTGAGGCATGGGCCATAGATATAAACAGTATAAAAGATGGTGGATGTGTTGGAAATAAAATACTTGAAGACAATATTTTGAGTGAGGAGGGTTGATCAAGTAAGAAATAATGAGGTAAGAGACAGGTGTGGTAGCAAGAAGAGTATGGATGAGAGAGCTGAACAGATTGTGCAGAAATGGTTTTGACATATAGAAAGGATAAATGACGTCGGAGAGGGAGGACAAAACTGAAGATGGAAAGATGGAGCAAAAGATGCTTTAGGGATTAGGGCCTGAACATGTATGGTGTGAGGTGTGCAAGGGACAGAGTGAACTGGAGCAATGTGCTATATAGGGTACATGAAGCAAGCAGGGTAAACCACAGGAAGGTCTGCACAGCATGGGCTGTACATGAAAATGCACAGAAGAGTGTAAATGTGTTCGAAATGAAATGTATGAGGGCATTACATGGTGTGAGGAGGGATGATCAAGTAAAAAATGACTGGGTGACAGAGTAAGAAAAATTTGTTCTGAATAAGGAGGGTGTCCTGTAATGGTTTAGATATATGGAGAGTATGAGTAAGACGTTGACATAAGAGGATAAATGTGTCAGAAGTGGAAGGGATAATGAAAAGGGGTGACTAAAGTGAAGATGGAATGATGGAGTGAATATGAATTTGACTGCTCGGGGCCTGGTCGTGCAGAGGGTCAAAGGTGCACAAAGGATAGAGTGAACTAGAGAGATGTGGTATACAGAGGGTGACAAGCTATCAGTGAACTGAACCGGAGCACATGAAGTAGGCAGGGAAAATCACGGCAAGGTCTCTGGGGCCTGCTTGTGGTTTCGTCCCATTACATAAGACAGCTAGAGATTGCATGTGAGTAACTAAGGCCTTTCTTCATCTGCTCCTGGTGCTACCTTACTACCATGGGAAACAGCAAACTGGTATGAAAGTAAAAAAAATAATAAGTACATCAACTTTTTATCTGATTACTCAGAGGGGTAGCAAGAGGAACAAACAAACAAACAATGCCTTCATTTGCACAGATTAACTCTCTAGCCATGTACTTTATCTATCTATCTATCTATCTTTGATGCCTGTTCCCTTTGGGAACTCCCTCAAAAGGGTGGCCTAAGCAAAAGTCTCCATAACTGGTGAACTCCATTAGTTATAATTAATCTGTAACAAGTAAAATATCTTCTATCCATAATCAAGCCCCTCAGACTATTCTATAACTTACCTGGACTGCTTCATTTACCTTATTTCTGCCCAATGAAAGCACTTTACCCCCATACACAAAATGGTCTATTTCATTCTATCTCAAACATAACTTTCACCATCCTTAATGTTCAGGCTCTGATACCCCAAAGTCTCTCTCAATCCAATCTTCCATCTCCTTCTTAGTCTCCCTCTACCCCTTGCTTCCTTCATTTTTGACATATGTATCCTCATGATCAATCTTTCTTTGTTCATCCTCTCAATATGTCCAAACCATATCAGCACACCCTGGTCAGCCCTTTCAATCACACTGCATTTACTACCATACCTCTCTCTCATACTGTCACTACCAATATAACTCACCTTAAACCACATACAGTCCTCACACATATAATTTTCAAGCTGTCCACCCTTTTCCTTTCTTTTGCATTCAAGGCCCAAGACTCACATCCATACAACACAACTGGGACTAATAAATCTTCAAATATAACCATCTTTGTTCTAAGGCACTGAACTTTCCTTCCACACACTCCTTAATACAAGCAACACCTTGGGCCCCTCTTCCACCTTATGATTCAGTTCAAACCCATGGTTCCATCTGCTGCTAAGTCCATTCCAAGGCACCTAAAGGTTACGCTTCCTCTATGTTCTCGACTTTCAACTTACACAGTATCTTCTTTCCTTCCCAAGGTGCACCTCACAACATTTCTGCTGTTGACATTTACTCTCCACTTTCTCCTTTCACACAATCTCCTTAAATCTGTCACCAGTATCAGTAGTTTCTCCATGAAATCTGCCATCAGATGACTGTCATCTGGAAACAGCAACTGATTCGCCTCCTAAAGCTGCCTAAGCGTACAACAGAAACCTTGTCCCCCCACCTGTACCAAGACTTTTGCATTTACCTCCTTCACCATCCCATTCACAAAAACACTAAATAACCAAGGTAACACCTCAAATCTCTGACAATGAATCACCTTCACAAGGAATAAAATCCACATCTTCATTTCCTACTCACATACATGCTTCATTCTCCCAGTAAAAACAACTCACTGTATTCATTAACTTTCCTTTACTCCATATACATGGGGTCCCCAAAGAATGATATTTCACAGAGCGACATTTGAGATAACAACATCCAAGTATTAGGGTATAAATTCACAGAATGACAGAAAGTCCTCACAATAGCAACAGATTTAAAGAACATTTTTCTTTTTTCAAATATTTTTTTCATTAATAATGAATTATGAAAAACACTGTACAGTTTTTCAGTTATAATGCCATCTATGTTGGTATCAAAGATAACAACATTAAATTCTTTTTGTATTCCAGCCACTAGTGGTCACTGTGCAAGGAACAAAAAGTTTTAACGTTCTTAATGTACCAAATAAGTGATATCTAACTGACTTGAAAACATCAAATTATGTAATATAATGGTTAAACACATCAACAAAAATAAATATCAGATAGTGAAACAATTAACCTTACTTTGGAAGGCTTGACAAACTGTTCACTCCACCTCCATCCTAAACCATCACCACCCATCTCTAGTCCTCATCACCAACATTCTCAGTATCACTGAATATCATCTGATTTACCAGTGAAATGGAAATAGCTATTCATTTACACAGTCTAACTTCCATCATAATAAAGTGTGGTAAAAGTAAAGTGTGGTAAGCTATGATCTTTTGGGTTCAATCCATACATGAGAATTAGGTGGTGAATTTCTGATCAGGAACATAATCCCTCTTATACCATGGATTTCAATTACTCATAAAATGACATTCTGCTAGAATGACAGATCTCCTGGAGCATAACCCCGTCCTTCTGTGGGGAGCCCATGTATCTGTAAAACATTCCATTAGACCTTTCTGTCAACCCTTTCATATGCTTTCTCTACATCCATAAAAGCCACATGCAATTCACTCTCTTTCTCTAGGAGTTTCTGATACAAATTCTCTAAAGCATACACCTAGTCCATACAATGTCCACCTCTGCTTAAGCCACATTGTTCCTCCTCGGTCAAATGTCCAGTGAATGCCACCCTCCTCTTAAATCACTACTCACCCATACATCATAACAAGTCACTCAACATTCCCTTTTGTCCCCCATTACATTTATAAAGAGGCACTTTATAATTATTTTACCAGTCCTCAGGCACCTCACCTTGGGCCAGACAATCCTATCCAAACTTGCAACTTTGTTTAACTTAATCTTATGCAAGGCTTTCACTAATTCCTCTCTTTTCACAAAGCCACTGAACATGACTCTCTCACTCTGCATTCTACCTCATCCCAAAAAATACCACAAAAACTCTCATGTCACTACAAAAGATAATTCAAACAATAAAATACTGGAAAAAGAGCAGAGTTAAAGTGGCCTAACCTCAGTACTAATATTGAAATGAACTACTTACAATTGTAAAGACAAGACTGTAACTGGGATAATTGGGAAATACAACAAGGGTAATCAGAGTAATGAAGAGGTGTGAAGTCTGCTACTAAGGCCAAAATATATTCACTGATGACAAATATGAAATTCTGATGAAATATAAAACTATTCCTAATGAAATGGAAATTACACCGAAAAAAAAAATGCAGAAGAAAAAGACTCTGACAGCACAAGTGGAATGATAAAAATATATACACAATCAAGACAATAAAAAATCAAACATCAAAAAAAGTTATGAGTATAAAATTCTTAAACAAAAACACACCTGTAGTCTTTCATTTTCAAAACTCCACATACACTCTTTCTTAAATTCAACTGCTTTGAACCATCTTCTTGCCTAAAGTTCCAGTAAATGGTATAGATTTGGTAACTGTATTTCTTTCTTTCTAGTAATCCAAATAAAAATTTCACAATTTTAATTTACAATTTTACACAAAACTAAATCTTCTGTTTGGATCACATATGAAAATATCTATATTACTAACCCATATTCTGCTTCCAACTATACAAGAAGGCAGTACAAGCAGAATCTTCTTAAAATGAAAGAAACATGCACTGTCTCCTTATATGCTTCTCCATATATAACCCTTGCAACCAAATGCTACCTCACTCTTATTTTTCAGCCTTATCTTTCATCTATTCCAATAAATTCTTCCTCAAACATTCTTCTACTAATCTTCTAATTACATTTCTTTTCATATATTAATGAAACTTTAGGAATCAGCCTTCTGACTTAATCATCCTATATAAATTTCCCTTATCTATAACTCCATCAATTTTGTCTTGCAATATGTTAGCTTACCTCACTTCATATCCTCCTCTCAAAATGTGCATCAGCTTATTAGATTCATATGGATATATGAGTAAGGTGCAGTTTTCCCATTCAATCCTACCCAGTTACATTAACATATTTCAATGTAATATCCAGCCAAACACTGCTACTTTCCAATTACAGCATCCCCTATTTTTGCCTCTTTACTTTTACCTGTCTATCTCTTCATGTTTCCTTATTTCTATTTCCCCTTTGTGGGTACTTGCTAAGGCAGATCTCATTCTTGACATACATCTTTCTAAGGGAAAGCAATTAGCACTTGTTTTATTGATGTGAGAGATACACCAACATGAATTCTGCACCGCATATCTTTCTAAGGGAAAGCAATTAGCACTTGTTTTACTGATGTGAGAGCTACACCAACATGAATTCTGCACCACATGTCTCGAGCATTACTGCTGAGTATTTAGCACTCTACGAGAAGGAGACAAGTGCCAACAAATACGTTTGATGAAGATTTTCCACATACCGCTTTGTTATGACTGCAGGAAAGGGCATATAATACACACATACAGACAAGCAACTTTCCAATCCCAACAGTAATGTATGCATCATTCCTTAACTCTATTTCACTGCACAAAACAAGTATCTACATTCTGAAACTCCTCTATCATTTATCCATGAATTAAACTTTATAAAGTCTTCAAGATCTATCTTCTTTAACCATCTGTTTCTAACAAAATGTGCTACTAGAACAAATGAAAATCCTTAACACTCTCCATCTCTCATTTACGGAACCATATTACAAATTTCACCTCTCCTCTCAACATTAAAATTACATTACTTACATTCTCAATTTCTAGTCTTGCACTCCCTTCCACACATTTTACCACTGACAATGACTTTTTTCTGAACCTCCAATAAAATCATGTCATCTGCATAAAATAACATTACCAGTTTATGCTCCCTTCCATCCTTCTTTAAGCTACTCTGCCCACTGTACTTGCCATACCTTCTCTTGACTACCAATAACGAACAACCAGGCAAGGTTGTCTAAAAGAAAAGAAATAGAAGGCCCAATTAGAAAAACAAGAGGCTTCAATGTTGGGAATGACGTAGGCATGAACCACCAGTGTTTCAGTTGTGAGTTATCAAAGCCCTTCACTAATAGATTAATATATACAGAACTGTCAATGTTACTTTACTTATTTCTCATTGTCTAAAGTTCACTTGAAAAGTAATAGTTGTATCTAATAGCATTTAGAAAAGTTTTCCCTATACAAAAGTAGATGGTAAAGATTAAAGAGCAGAAAATGATACTAAATCATTAATTCTGTCTGCTACTTCTGGAACACGTTTTGCTTAAATCTACCACTCATTTTTGCCAATTTGAAAACACGATTTGCCCTCTTATTTAAAAATTTTTCAACAACTCCACTAAACTTTCTGCACATTCCACAAACTTTCAGTGTACTCTACAATCCTGCACTATTCTGTTTGTTAAATACTGTCTGTAAGTCAATAAAAATGCATATTCATACTTCTTTTCAAACAATTTTGAAAAGGTATTTTAATGATGAATATATTGCCCAAAGAGCATCTTTTCATAAATCCTTCCATATTACTCATTTTGATCATTTCCATCATTATACTGCAACAGAAACCATCTCCATCAATTACAGACATTAATTTCTCCAGATTTTCTACAATTAACCTTTAAATGTAACCAGTATAAGCATTACATCAATCTAATACTCTGAGGGTTATAACTAATATCATAGCTGCTATATGTAACATGATAGAAAAAAAAATTCATACCACCATCAAAAGCCCCAAAGTACTTGGTCTAATCACAAAACCTTAACCCATTCACTGTCAGCAATGAGCTTACTCATCTCACAATATCAATAACTCATAGACCTGTATTTTCATCCTATCGTTTACTCATCTCACAATATCAATAACTCATAGACCTGTATTTTCATCCTATCTCTTGTGGCAGAAACACTAAATATTTGGGCAGGAACATGTTTATGGGAAGCTGTAATCATTGGTACCATCCATTAATTCTCAAGTTCAAACTGGGTTACCTCAATCCCATCGGCATCTGTCCACTACCATGTCACGAAGGGTGAAGTCACACACACTATCACCACCCCAGTTAATCATAATTTTGTTTGATGATAATTCTGAAAATAAAATTTGGAATAATAAAGATGCTGGCATTAAGAGGTGAAAGTGGAGATGACCTACATGCACTGTTGGATGTAACAGCTGTGATGAAATGTGTGACTTACGCCACAAAATCTACAAAGACTGTGGATACTGCTGACCTATATTCTTCAAAAATCAAAAAGCATAAGCCAAGAAAGGCCACCTGTGAAAGAATCAGTCAGAGGGACTGTGTGAATGATATAATAATTCTCGATGAGCCAGGCTCTGAAGATCACACAGTCACTGGGCAAAGCCGTGCACTGGCCCCACCAAGTGATTCTAGCACATCCACGGCACCTAATTATTAGCTTTGCCCTGGTGAAGAAAGAGGATGTAAGACCAGACATTCAGTGACCCCTACCACTTCCTGCTAATACATAAACTGTGCCTACTAAACAAGGAGGGTATGGGCATGGTAGTTATACACTCAAATGCCTTAATGAAATAAACCAGATAAGTGAGCCAAAACAGTGTTGCTTTTCAGCCTGCTTCCTTTGAATCTGATTCTAGTGAGAGCAGTACCTAATACAGTGAAGAAGATACTAATGACTGACATTTTGGAAAAACACTGTTCTGCACCCTGACGGCAACCTAGTACAATACATATGTGATGAACAAATATCATGATTAAATAATGTATATGAGAGTAATAGCTAAAATTATGTGGTTAGAAGAGTGGATTAAAGTGATTATGAATAATGAATTTTCTCATAGCCATATGATGTTGCTGCATTCTCTCTAAAGGGAATATGTTGCAAATGGACTGAAGTGATTGTGAATGAAATGCATGTTTTCATAAACATGGGATGCTGCTTCACTCTCTCTAAAGAGAACAGTTGCAAGATTACTTTGTTTGACAAACCCATGAGGGAGATATCCAACATTTTCTGTGGTAATGTATGCAAACAGATTCATGTTTATACTACAATGGCTACATCCAGAATACAACACACCAGTTGTTGAGGGAAACAAAATATGAAAAATACATACCACCTCTGAAAATCTGAAAAAAATATTTAGGACACTGTTTTACCCATTTGAACACCTCCATACTGTATTGACAAATTTGTAGTACTTTTCTGAGGAAGTTTAGTTTGAGCCAAAAAAATCAAAAGATAATGCCCTAATGAATCTGCTTTACAGGTTATATACTAAATACAGTGATAAAGTTTTGGTATACACCAGCTCGAGGACTAAGTAAGATAAAAGATGCCAACAAGCTCAGAACATCAGGGAGCATTTTTTGAGTACTGATGGCTGGGCATGAATGTGATTTCTACCATTAGCCGGTTCACTCCTCCAAAACTGTGTGTATCTTCTTTGCAAAAACAATGGAGCCTGCAGTACTGTTAAGTACAAACTTATCCATTTTCCAGAAAGTTTTTCCTGAACAACTATGAAAAAGGCAAGTTTCAATGCTAGAATAGAATACAAGAAGTATCCACATACAAACAACCATACAAGATGACAAGATGGAAATAACTGAGAAACCTAAGTAATAAATGAAAAAAAAAAGTCAACAATTATTACAAAGTCACATTAAGACTTACAAGTCAAAATGCAAACTGCTTCCAATGACTACCTAAATATAAGCCCCAGTGGTACACAAAACTTTTCTTCCATTTTATAAATTCAACCCATAAAACTAACTGGAAAACATCCTCCACTTCTAGACTTGAAGAAGTGGTGCACTAGCTAATGGAAATCATATTGAGGAATGTCCACCATCAGATAGACGGAGTTGCAGTAATCAACTATTCCACCATCAGATAGACGGAGTTGCAGTAATCAACTATTCCACCATCAGATAGACAGAGTTGCAGAAATCAACTATTTGTAATTACAATAAAATCTGTTTGTAAAGTATGCAGGAAGAGTTTTACACTCATGGCATCCCATCTCTTATTTTCTTTACAATCACATAACTATTCTAAAGTTCTGTACAGTCTGCATTCAGAATCTCATCATATAGCTCATTTCACTCATTAACAACTTTAAAAATACAGTGCTTCTTTATCTTCATTCTAACAGGTATCTTTCTTAATATTATGCCCCATACAAATCCATCTGTTTTTCTACGTATTTCTCACACACATTCTGTTGGCAAACACCTGACAACATATCACCTACCCCTTCTGAACGGACAATGCTCCTCCCTAATCTAATACTCTGTACATGCTTTCACCATCTCTATCAACACCCTCCCATACAACTTACCAGGTACACTCAACAAAGTTTTTATCTATAATTTGAACGCTCACCTTTATCCCCTTTGCCTTTATAAAATGGCACAACATGCATTCCACCAAACCTCAGGTACCTTACCATGATCCATACACACATTAAAAATCCTTAACAGTCAATCAACAACATAGTAAACCCTTTTTCTTAATAAGTTCAACTGCAATACCATCCACTCCAGATACCTTGCCACATCTCATCTTGCACAAAGCTTTCACCACCTCTTTTCTCATCACCAAAACACTCGCCATGACTTTCTCACTTCACATACAATCCCGACCAAAACACCCTACATCTTTCGACTCTATCATCAAACATATTCACAATCCTTGAAACTACTCACCAATGTTTCCATTTGTTCTCTTGTCTTTCGCACATTATTTACCTCCTTCCAAAACATCTATTTCTCTCTAACGTTTACTGATACCTACTCACCCCAACTCGTTTGCCCTCTTTTTCAAGCCCTGAACCTCCCTCTTGACATTATATATTTCTTTTCTTCATACATATTCACCATTTCCTGCATTAGCGAGGTAGCATCACGGACAGATGATAGAGCCTTAGAGGTACAATTCTCACTTGACTCCTCCTCTGTTCCTTCTTTTGGA
>JAUUDW010627957.1:0-11404 GCA_032361385.1 Panulirus guttatus
AGATACTGTATGAGGAGCTGAGAGAATATGATAAAACAGTATAATGTGAGGGTGAGATGATGTAGAGACAGCTGAACAAAGCGGTGTTGGAGAGACCGTTATGGAAATGTGGTCAGTGAATCCTTTCCATACTTTAAGTAAACAACGTTTTTATGTATGAATTTGTTTTAAAATTGAGACGGAGATACGAGAAACTTCTGCTGTTTGGAAACTGCTGTGAGTATAAAAAGTTTACTGTAAGCAGGGCGTCCCTCTTGCATTTTCCAGTTACTTCATGATTCCCCAGCTACTGCCCAACACCATTGTTACTTCATGAATCCCCAGCTACTGCCCAACACCCTAGTTACTTCATGCCTCCCCAGCTACTGTCCCACACCCCACTTACTTCATGATTCCCAGTTACTGCCCCACACCCCAGTTACTTCATGACTCCCCAGATACTGACTACCACCCCAGTTACTTCACGATTACCCAGATACTGCCCCACAACTCATTTACTTCATGATTCCCCAGCTATTGCCCAACACCCCGGTTACTTCATGATTCCCCAGCTACTGCCCAACACCCCAGTTACTTCATGAACCTCCAGCTAGAGCGCAACACCTAAGTTACTTCATGATTATACAGCTACTCCCAACACCCCAATTACTTCATGATTTAACACCAACTGCCCCCACACTTCAGTTACTTCATGACTCCCCAGCTACTGTCTCACACCTCAGTTACTTCATGATTCCCTAGCTATTACCTCAGTTACTTCATAATTCCCCAGCTTCTATCCAACACCTCAGTTACTTCATGGTTCCCCAGCTACTGCCCAACACCCCAGTCACTTCATGATATCCCAGCTACTGTCCAAATCCCAGTTTCTTCATAATTCGCCAGCTACTGCCTAACACCCCAGTTACCTCAAGATTCCACAGCTACTGCCCTACACCCAACTTACTTCATGATTCCCCATCTACCGTCCAACACCCAAGTTACTTCATGATTCCCCAGCTAATGCCCAACACCCCAGTTACTTCATAATTCTCCAGCTACTGCCTTACACCCCACTTACTTCATTGCTCCCCAGCTACTGTCCAACACCCCAGCTACATCACTATTTCCCAGCTACTGCCCAAGACCCAGCTATTTCCTGATTCCCCAGCTACTGTCCCACACTCCAGGTACTTCATGGTTATCCAGCTACTGCCCCACGACCCAGTTACTTTATGATTCCCTTGATATTGCTCAACACCCCAGTTACTAATTGATTCCCCAGCTATTTCCCCAAACCCCAGTTACTTAATAATTCCCCAGTATCTGTTACCCACCCCAGTTAATTGATGATTCAAACACAACTGCCCAACAGCCAAGTTACTTCATGATTCCCCAGCTACTGCACGACACCCCACTTACTTCATGATTCCTCAGATATTGCCCAGCACCTCATTACTTCATGATTCCCCAGCTACTGCCCCACACCCCAGTTACTTCATGATTCCCCAGCTACTGCCCAAAACACCAGTTATGATTCCCCAGTTACTGCCCAATAACCCATTTATTTCATGATTCCCAAGCTACTTTCCAACACCACAATTACTTCATGATTCCCCAGCTACTGTCCAACACCTCAGGCATATCAAGATTCCACAGCTACTGCCCAACACCACAGTTACTTCATGATTCCCAACTACTGCCCAACATCCCAGTTACTTCATGATTCACCACCTACTGCCCAACACCCTAGTTACTTCATGGTTCCAAAGCTACTGCCCAATAAACCAATTACTTCATGATTCCACAGCTACTGTCCCACACCACACTTACCTCACGATTCTCCAGCTACTGCCCAACACCCCAGTTACTTCATAAATCCCCTGTTAGTGCCCAACACCTCTGTTACTTCATGATTATCTAGCTACTCCCAACACCCAAGTTACTTAATGATTTCCCAGCTACTGCCCCACACCTCAGTTACTTCATGATTCCCCAGCTACTGTCTCACAACTCAGTTACTTCATGATTCCCCAGCTACTGTCCACCAACCCAGCCACTCCATGATTCCCCAGCTACTGCAAAACACACCGTTCCCCAGCTAGTGCCCAACGCCCCAGTTACTTCATGATACCCCAGCTGCTGTCCAACACCTCAATTACTTCATAATTCCCCAGCTACTGCCCAACACCCTTGTTACTTAATGATTCCCAAGATACTGCCCGACACCCAACTTACTTCATGATTCCCCAGCTACTGTCCAACACCCAAGTTACTTCATTATTCTCTAGTTACTGCCCAACATTCCAATTACTTCATCATTCCCAGCTAGAGCCCAACGCCCCAGTTACTTCAAGATTCCCCAGGTACTGTACAACACCTCAGTAACTTCAGGATTCCCAGCTACTGTCCAACACCCCAGTTACTTCATGATTCACCAACTACTGCTCAACACTCCAGTTACTTCATGATTCTCCAGCGACTGCCCCACACCCCACTTACTTCATTATTCCCCAGCTATTGTCCCACACCCCAGGTACTTCATGATTACCCAGCTACTGCCCCACACTCCAGTTACTTCATGATTCCCCTGATACAGTCAACACCCCAGTTACTAATAGATTCCCTAGCTACTTCCCCAAAACCAGTTACTTCATGATTCACCAGTAACTGCCCCACACCCCAGTTATTTCATGTTTCCCATGCAACTGCCCAACACCCAGTAAATTCATGATACCCAGCTACTGCCCTAAACCGAAGTTACTTCATGATTCCCCAGCTACTGCCCGACATCCCACTTACTCTTTGATTCCTCAGATATTGCCCAACGCCCTAATTATTTCATGATTCCCCAGCTACTGCCCCACACCCCAGTTGCCTCATGATTCCCCAGCTACTGCCACTACAACCCATTTATTTCATGATTCCGAAGCTACTTTCCAACACCCCAGTTACTTCATTATTCCCCAGCTACTGACCAACACACCAGTTATTCTATGAATCCCCAGCGACTGCCCAACACTAAGCTCATCACACCATTTACTTCATGATTCCCCAGCTACTGTCCAACACCCTAGTTACTTCAATATTCTCAAGCTACTGTCCAACACCACAGTTACTTCATGATTCACCAGCTACTGCCCAGCATCCAAATTACTTCATGATTCCACAGCTACTGCCCAACACCCCAGTTACTTCAAGATTCCCAGCTACTGTCCGGCACCTCAGCTACTTCATGATTCCCCAGCTACTGTCCAACACCCCAGTTACTTCATGATTCTCCAGCTACTGCCCAACACCCTAGTTACTTCAGGATTCCCCAGCTAATGTCCAACACCCCAGTTACTTCATGATTCCCCAGCTACTGCTCAACACCCCACTTACACCATGATTCCCCATCTACGTAGAAACACCCCAGTTACTTCATGATTCACTAGCAAATGCCCAACATTCCAGGTACTTCACGATTTCCCAGCTACTGCCCAACACCCCATTTACTTCATGATTCCCCAGCTACTTCTCTACACCTCAGTTACTTTATGATTCCCCAGCTACTGTCCAACACCCCAGGTACTTTATAATTCCCCAGATACTTCCCCACACCACAGTTACTTCATGATTCCCCTGATATTGCTCAACACCTTAGTTACTAATTGATTCCCCACTTACTTCCCCAAACCCAGTTACTTCATGATTCCCCAGTAACTGCCCTGCGCCCCAGTTAATTCATGATTCCCACGCAACTGCCCAACACCCTGTAAATTCATGATACCCCAGCTACTGCCCAACACCCAAGCTACTTCCTGATTCCCCAGCTACTGCCCGACACCGCACTTACTTCATGATTCCTCAGATATTGCCGAACACCACAATTACTTCATGACTCCCCAGCTACTGCCCCACACCCCAGTTACTTCATGATTCCCCAGTTTATGCCAAACAACCCATTTATTTCATGATTCCCAAGCTACTTTCCAACACCCCAGTTATTTCATGATTCCCCAGCTACTGACCAACACCATAGTTATTTTATGATTCCCAGTACTGCCCAACACCCCAGTTATTTCATGATTCCCCAGCTACTGCTCAACACACTACTTACTTCATGATTCTACGGCAATTGCCAAACACCCCAGTTATTTCATGATTCCCAAGCTACTGTCCAACACCCCAGTTACTTCATGATTTACCAGCTACTACCCAATATCCCAATTACTTTATGATTCGCCAGCAAATGCCCAACAACCCAACTTCAAGATTCCGAGCAACTGTCCCGCATCTCAGTTACTTCATGATTCCCCAGCTACTGCTTAATAGCCCAGTTACTTCATGATTGTCCAGCTACTGCCGAACACCCTAGTTACTTCATGATTCCATAGCTACTGTCCAACAACCCAGTTACTTCATAATTCCCCAGCTACTGCCCCGCACCTCAGTTACTTCATGATTGCCCAGCTACTTCTCAACACCCCAGTCACTTCATGATTCCCCAGCTACTGCCCAACATTCCAGTTACTTTATGATTCCCCAGCTACTGCTCAACACCCCAGTTACTTCATGATTCCTAGCTACTGCCCCACACCGCAGTTACTTCATGACTCCCCAGCTACTGCCAAACAACCCAGTTACTTCATAATTCCCCAGGCACTGCCCACAACCCATTTATTTCATGATTCCCCAGTTACTGCACAACACCCCAGTTACTTATGATTCCACAGCTACTTTCCAACAACCCAGTTACTTCATGATTCACTAGCTACTGCCAACACCCCAGTTACTTCATGATTCCCTAGCTACTGCCCAACAACCCAGTTACTTTATGATTACCCAGCTACTGCCGTACACCCCAGTTATTTCATGATTCTCAAGCTAGTATCCAACACCCCAGTTACTTCATGATTCCCAGCTACTACCCAACACCCCAGTTACTTCATGATTCCCCAGCTACTGCCCAACACCCCAGTTACTTTATGATTACCCAGCTACTGCCCAACATCCCAGTTACTTCATGATTCTTCAGTTACTGCGCAACACCCCAGGTACTTCATCATTCCCAAGCTACTACCCAACACTCCAGTTACTTCATGACTCCCCAGATACTGCCCAACACACCAGTTACATCATAATTCCGCAGCTATTGCCAAACACCCCAGTTACTTCATGATTCCCCAGCTACTGCCCAATACCCCAATTACTTCATGATTCCCCAGCTACTGCCCTACACCATAGTTACTTCATGATTCCCCAGCTACTGTCCAACACCACAGTTACTTCATGATTCCCCAGCTACTGCCCGACAGCCAAGTTACTTCATGATTCCCCCGCTATTGTCCAACACCACAGTTACTTCATAATTTCCCAGGTACAATCCATCACCTCAGTTACTTCATGATTCCCCAGTTACTGCCCCAAACCCCAGTTATTTCATGGTTCCCCAGCTACTGCCCAATACCTTAATTACTTCATAATTCTCCAGCTACTGCCCTACACCCCAGTTATTTCAATGATACCCCAGTTACTGCCTAACATCCCAGTTACGTTATGATTCCGGAGATATTGCCAAACACTCCAAT
The DNA here is from genome assembly GCA_032361385.1 of Panulirus guttatus. Lineage (NCBI taxonomy): Eukaryota > Metazoa > Arthropoda > Malacostraca > Decapoda > Palinuridae > Panulirus > Panulirus guttatus. Next base: position 5,553 of record JAUUDW010627957.1, read on the forward strand.
TACTTCACTATTCCCAAGCTAATGTCCAACACCCCAGTCACTTCATGATTCCCTAGGTACTGCTCAACATCCCAGTTACTCTATGACTCTAAAGCTACTGCCCCACAGCCCACTAACTTCATGATTCCTCAGCTACTTAGAAACACTCCAGTTACATCATGATTCACCAGCTACTACCCAACATTCCAGTTACTTCATGATTCCCCAGCTACTGACGAACACCCATTTTACTTCATGATTCCCCAGCTACTTCCCTACACCTCAGTTATTTTATGATTTCCCAGCTACTGTCAAACACCCCAGTTACTTCATGATTTCTCAGCTACTTCCCAACACCCAGCTTATTCCATGATTCACTAACTAATGCCTCACACCCCAGTTACTTCATGGTTCTCCAGCTACTGCCAGACACCCCAGTTACTTCATGATTCCCTAACTACTGCCCAACACCCGAGTTACTTCATGATTCCCTTGTTGCTGCACAAAACAGTAGTAATGTTTTGTTTCCCTAGCTACAGCCCCACACCCCAGTTACTTCATGATTTCCCAGATACTTAACAACACCCCATTTACTTCATGATTCTTCAGCTATTGCCCAACAATCCTGTTACTTCCTGATTCCCTAACTACTGTCCAGCAAACCAGTCACTTCATGAAGCCTCTGCTAGTGCCCAACACCTCAGTTATTTCATGATTCCCCAGGTACTGCCCAACACCTCAGTTACTTCATGATTGCGCAGCTATTGCCCAACACCCCTATTACTTCATGATTCCCCAGCTACTGTCCAACACCCCAGTTACTTCATGATTCCCCAGCTACTGTCCAGCACCCCAGTTACTCCATGATTCTCCAGTTACTGCCTCACATCCCACTTTGTTCAAGATTCACCAGCTACTGCCCAGCATCCCAATTACTTCATGATTTCTCAGCTACTACCCAACACCAAATTCACTTCATGATTCCCAAGCAACTGCCCCACACCTCGGGTACTTCATGATTCCCCTGCAAGTGTCAAACACCCCAGTTACTTCATGATTCCCAACTACTTCCCAACTACCAAGTTACTCCATGATTCCGTAGCTACTGCCCGAAATCCTAGTTACTTCTTGGTTCCCCAGCTACTGCCCAACACTCCAATTACTTCTTGTTTCTCCAGCTACTGGCCAAGACCCCAGTTACTTCATAATTCACCGGCTACTTCCCCACAACTCAGTTACTTTATGGTTCCCAGCTACTGTCCAACACCCCAGTTACTTCATGATTCCCCAGCTACTGTCCAGCACCCCACTTACTCCATGATTCTCCAGTTAATGCCTCACATCCCACTTTGTTCAAGATTCACCAGCTACTGCCCAGCATCCCAATTACTTCATGATTTCTCTGCTACTTCCCAGCACCAAATTCACTTCATGATTTCCCAGGAACTGCCTCACACCTCAGGTACTTTATGATTCCCCTGCAAGTGTCAAACACCCCAGTTACTTCAAGATTCCCAACTACTTCCCAACACCCAAGTTACTCCATAATTCGCAGCTACTGCCCGAAATCCTAGTTACTTCTTGGTTCCCCAGCTACTGCCCAACACTCCAATTACTACTTGTTTCTCCAGCTACTGGCCAAGACCCCAGTTACTTCATAATTGACAGGCTACTGCCCCACACCTCAGTTACTTTATGGTTCCCAGCTACTGCCAACACCCGAGTTACTTCATGATTCCCCTGCTACTGCACAAAACAGCAGTAATGTCTTGTTTCCCTAGCTACAGCCCCACACCCCAGTTACTTCATGATTACCCAGATACTTTCCAGCACCCCATTTACTTCATGATTCTTCAGCTATTGCCCAACAATCCTGTTACTTCCTGATTCCCTAACTACTGTCCAGCAAACCAGTCACTTCATGAAGCCTCTGCTAGTGCCCAACACCTCAGTTATTTCATGATTCCCCAGGTACTGCCCAACACCTCAGTTACTTCATGATTGCGCAGCTATTGCCCAACACCCCTATTACTTCATGATTCCCCAGCTACTGTCCAACACCCCAGTTACTTCATGATTCCCCAGCTACTGTCCAGCACCCCAGTTACTCCATGATTCTCCAGTTACTGCCTCACATCCCACTTTGTTCAAGATTCACCAGCTACTGCCCAGCATCCCAAGTACTTCATGATTTCTCAGCTACTACCCAACACCAAATTCACTTCATGATTTCCCAGGAACTGCCCCACACCTCAGGTACTTCATGATTCCCCTGCAAGTGTCAAACACCCCAGGTACTTCAAGATTCCAAGCTACTTCCCAACACCTAAGTTACTCCATGATTCGCAGCTACTGCCCGAAATCCTAGCTACTTCTTGGTTCCCCAGCTACTGCCCAACACTCCAATTACTTCTTGTTTCTCCAGCTGCTGGCCAACACCCCAGTTACTTCATAATTCACCAGCTACTACCCCACACGTCAGTTACTTTATGGTCCCCAGATACTGTCCAACACCCCAGTTACTTCATGATTCCCCATCTACTGGACAACACCCTAGTTACTTCATGATTCCCCATCTGCTCCAAAACACGCTAGTTACTTTATGATTTTCTAGCTACTGCCAAACACCCCAGGTACTCATTAATTCCGTAGCTACTGCTCCACACCCGAATTACTTCATGATTCCCAGTAACTATCCCACATCCCAGGTACTTCATGATTCCCTAACTACTGCCCAACACCCGAGTTACTTCATGATTCCCCTGCTAATGCACAAAACAGCACTAATATCTTGTTTCCCCAGCTACAGCCCCACACCCCAGTTACTTCATGATTCCCAGATACTTTCCAGCACCCCATTTGCTTCATGATTCCTCAGCTATTCCCCAACAACCCTGTTACTTCCTGATTCCCCAACTACTGTCCAGCGAACCAGTTACTTCATGAAGCCTCTGCTAGTGCCCAACACCTCAGTTATTTCATGATTCCACAGCTACTGGTCAACACCCCGGTTACTTTATGATTGCCCAGCTACTGCCGCACATCCCAGTAATTTTATGATTCCCAAGCTACTGCCAAACACCCCAGTTACTTCATGATTATCCAGCTACTGCCCAACACCCCAGTTACTTCATGATTCCCCAGTTACTGCCCAACACCTCATTATACTTTATGATTCCCAAGCTACTGGCCAACAACCCAGTTACTTCATGATTCCCCAGCTACTGCCCCACACCCCAGTTACCTCATTATTCCCCAGCTACTGTCCGAAACCCCAATTCATGATTCCTCAACTACTGCCCAATACCCCACTAACTTTGTGGTTCTCAGCTACTGCCCAACACCCCAGGTACTTCATGATTCCAAATCTACTGCCGACCACCTGTTATTTCATGATTCACCAGCTACTGTCCAACACCCAAGTTACTTTATGATTCAGTAGCTACTGCCCTATACCTCAGTTACTTCATGATTCTACATCTACTGCCCAAGACCAGAGTTACTTCATGATTCCCCAGCTACTGTCCAACACCAAAGATACTTCATGAGTCCCCAGCTATTGCCCAACATCTCAGATACTTCATGATCCCCCAACTACTGCCCAAGTCCCCAGTTACTTCATGATTATTCAGCTATTTCCCAACACTACAGGTACTTCATGATTTCCCAGCTATTGCCCCACACTCCAGTTACCTCATGGCTCCCCAGCTACTGCCCAATACACCAGTTACTTCATAATTCCCCCGCTACTACCACCACAACATAGTTACCTCATGATTCCCCAGCTACTGCCAATACCACAGTTTCTTCTTAATTCCCCAGGTACTGCCCGACACCCCAGTTATTTCATGTTTCCCCAGCTACTGCCGAACACCATAATTACTTCATGATTCTCCAGCTACTGCCCGACACCACAGTTACTCCATGATTCCCCAGCTACTGCCCGACACCCGTAATTTCATGTTCCCCCCAGCTACTGCCCAACACCCCAATTACTTCATGATTCTCCAGCTACTGCCCGACACCACAGTTATTTCATGATTCTCCAGTTACTGCCCAACACCTTAGTTACTTCATGATTCTCCAGCTATTGCCCAACACCAGGGTTACTTCATGATTCTCCAGCTACTGCCCAACACCGAAGTTACTTCATGATTCCCCAGCTACTGACGTACACCCCAGTTATTTCATGATTCCCCAGCTACTGCCCAACACACCAATTACGTCATGATTCTGCTGCTATTGCCAAACACCCCAGTTACTTCATGCTTCCCAAGCTAATGCTCAACACCCCAGTTACTCCAAGATCCCAAAGCTACTACCCCACACCCCACTTATATCATGATTCCCCAGCTAATTACAAACACCCCAGTTACTTCATGATTCACCAACGACTGCCCAACATCCCAGTTACTTCATGATTCCCTAGCGACTGCCCTGCACTCCGTTTACTTCATGATTCCTAGGATACTGACTCACACCACAGTTACTTCATAATTCCCCAGCTACTGCCCCACACCATAGTTACTTCATGATTCCCCAGCTACTGTCCAACACCACAGTTACTTGATGATTCCCCAGCTACTGCCTGACAGCCAAGTTACTTCATGATTTCCAAGCTATTGTCCAAAACCACAATTACTTCATAATCTCCCAGTTACTATCCAACACTTCAGTTACTTCATGATTCCCCAGCTACTGCCCCAACCCCAAGTTATTTCATGGTTCCTCAACTACTGCCCAACACCCTAGTTACGTTATGATTACGCAGATATTGCCAAAGACCTCAATTACTTCATTATTTCCCAGCTAATGTCCAACACCCCAGTTACTTCATGATTCCCCAGCTACTGCCTAACACCGCAGTTACTTCATAATTTACCAGCTTCTGCCCTACACCCTAGTTATTTCATGATTCCCTAGCTACTGCCGAACACCCCAGTTACATCATGATTCTGCAGATATTGCCAAACACCCCAGTTACTTCATTATTGCCAAGCTACTGCCCCACACCCCACTTTCTTCATAGTTCCCAACTACTTATTAACTCCCCAGTTACTTCATGATTCACCAGCTACTGCCCAACATCCCACTTACTTCATGATTCCCCAGCTATTGCCCAACATCCCATTTACTTTATGATTCCCCAGTTACTGCCCTACACCTCAGGTACTTCATGATTCCCCAGGTACTGTAAAACACTCCAGTTACTTTATGATTCCCAGCTACTTACCAACACCCCAGTTACTTCATGATTCCCAAGCTACTGTCCAACGCTATAGCTATTTCATGATTCCCCAGCTACTGACAAACACCCCAGTTACTTCATGATTCCACAGTTACTCCTCAACACCCCAATTACTTCATGATTCTCACGCTACTGCGAAACACACAGTTACTTCATGATTCCCCAGCTACTGCCCAACATCTATGATACTTCATGATTCCCCAGCTACTGCCCAACACCACACTTACTTCGTGATTCACCATCTACTGCCCAACACCCTAGTTTCTTCATGGTTTCCCAGCTACCGTCCAACATCCTAGTTACTTCATGACTCCCCATCCACTGCCCAACACCCCAGTTACTTTATAATTCCCAGCTACTGGCCAACATCCCAGTTACTCATTGATTCCGCAGCTAATGCCCGACACCCCAGTTATTTCATGGTTCCCCAGCTACTACCCCACACCCCAGTTACTTCATGATTTCCTCGCTGCTGCCCAACACCCAGCTACTTCATGATTCCCCAGCTAATGCCCAACACCCCAATTACTTCATAATTCACCAGCTTCTGGCCCACACCCCAGTTACTTCATGATTCCCCAGCTACTGCCCAACACCTCAGTTACTTCATGATTCTCCAGCTACT
>JAUUDW010627968.1:0-10000 GCA_032361385.1 Panulirus guttatus
AGTAAAGCACTTTCTCGCCGCTGGGTGAAGTTGCTATGGCACCCAGGGCGAGCCCTGCTCCCCGGAGATATATCCCTAATTGCCCATCATTACCCAAACCACGATTTAGCGCAGTGGCTCAGTACCAGAGCCGGGATAATGATGGAGTGGTATGACCGGGCGAGGAGGAGGAGGAGGAGGAAGGAGCCTGGGCCTCGCCCGGCCAAATAAGAACTTTAATTACACATCTTGTCGTACGCTGATTAAATCTTTTGATTACTCACTCATTAACGGTTGATGGTTCGTATTCGGGGCGAATTATTTTTTTTTCTTTCTCTTACCTGACCGATGCCATGAAGCTACAATTACTCTCGAGGCCAAATTAAGATTCTGAGGGAATACTTGGAAGATTAATGTCGGCACTTAAGTCTTAACATATACGAACAGGAAGCCTTCTTGAGGTAGCGCCGGTATTCCCCTGTGAATTTGGAAAATGGCGTTCGTTCTCACATTAATTTGTTAGGTACTCGGTACCTACAGGGTAATCAATTACTCAAGTGGTCAAAACGTTTTGGTTAACCTTCGACAACCATGGTACGACCCTTGACCACGGCGGTGCGACGTTTGGGTGTGTATGATGACCTGACCTTGGATGATATCATTCTAAGGCGAGGTTCAAATCAAGGTCATCATACCCAAGGGTCGTAATCTGTCGTGTATGAAGGGGACTATATCGCCGTGCTCGAGGATCACACCACGCCACTGAGCACTGCAAAATCTACTACTCGAAAACTAGCGGACCTGTACAGGTGCTGCAGTTATCTCTCTTCTGTGCAGTTATTCGCGTCTACTACTCTCTCAGCCAGAGTGGAATCTAAAGCCTTGCACTCAACAACAAAACTTCATTCCTTTCACTTGATTATGATTTTTGTCGCAAGAGCTGGTATTTCACTGTGCACTCCTACCATATTTTACTGTCCACAGCTACCCATCCTGTGAGAGATGGGTCAAAAGAGGACAGAGAGTGCACAAAAGTTACGATATATAGACTAATTTACTATTTATCACGTCCAGTATCGAGGTATGTACAAGAGGAGGAGTAAGCTCAGACGGAGTCGTGTCCCGTAAACGTTTGAAATTCTTTACACTCGCCAACAAATACTCAACAATTTTGCCCAATCAGGAAACACAATTCACCGCGGCGCTGAGAAACAATTTCAAACACCTCCGAAGAATGAAAATAACCCGAATGCTCGTCAGATCAAATTAAGGGTTTTTTCCCTCAAATTATTACGTATATTTTCTTCGACTTGACTCATGAGAGAGAGAGAAATGTTGAGTTAACCTTTGACTTGACTCTACAGGACACGACCAGCTCTGTGACAAAGGGATGAAAGTCAAGCTTATCTTAACAGCTTGATTTGTTGTAGTGATGTTGTATAATGAAGAACCTGGTAGTAGTGATAAAGAGCCACCTGTACTACAGCAACTACTCGATATTCTACAAAACATAGTCTTTACTGTATCAACATAGCCACTCCATTATGACCCAGGGCGAGATGAGTGGCAAGCGGCCTCGACGGGCCGCGTAGTGTGTGGAGAATCACCTGGACGTGGCCACTCAATCAGTACGTGCCTGGGACTCTGTGGCGAGCGATGTTCCCTCCCTCAGTGTGCCTCTGGCCATGCGCCAGACGCTGTGGCGTGCCCCACCGCCGCAGTCGTGGACACCCAGCCGCTTTTTCTACGGTCTGCTACATGTAATCCTGCGTGTGTATCTGTACACTGCTGCCGCTGCTAGTGTTGGAACGTGGAGTAATTCGAAGCTGCCTCCCCCTTCTGTAGCTTTAACTATATATACGTGTTCTCTGTCCTACCCCTTAAGTGTGACATTACCAGCACTTGTATCACCCCCACGACACCGCCTCCAAGGAATATCGTTGGTGGAGGATGCCGCTGGGTCAGTGAGCGAGGGATCGATTGATTGGTGCCGCAGTCAACGGCGAGTTTATTGTTGTCGAACCCCGTGCTTTGACTGGGGAGGAGGGGTTAGCGACCTCCCCGGCAGGTGCAGGTCCTGGCGCTGTTGTTCTACCGCCGCCGTCGTCGTCGTCGTCTTCGGTGACCACACCTGGAGGAGTCTCGAGCTAAGCGCCTGTGGGTGGATTAAGCTTTCGGGTCGACTCTGGAGGTCCGCGGGAGAAGAACAACGTCCGTGCCACTTGAGAGACGTCTTTTGCTATGGCTGGGGGATAGAAGAGTTCGGGTTTGTAGGTGGTGGTGGTGTGGCTACTGACAGTGGCAATAGCGATCTACCCCAGCGACATGCTACGTGGAAATCTGACGGTGATACCTCACTCCCCCAGGCTTGTCTTAACTGGACTCTTCAACACCACCAGATGAAGGGGGAGGGAGGAGGAAGAGGGCATTAGACTTCACCACGTGATTCCGAAGTGCAGCGTGTGATGACTGCGTTCTAGGGCACTTAAACCTACCAGTAAATACCGATACATCGCTGAAGGCTGTTGGCAAGCTGTAAACACGTTCCCGGGCTGTTGAATTAGAGCAGGTAACGCGTGGCAGATGCCGAGGCACCGCCAACATGCCCCGAGTCATGGTCCCTTCCAGGATCGAGCGACGTCATTATCTTACGTTATCGCATTACGTCTACTCAGGGCTTCGGCTCCACTTTCTCATCAGAGCGATGAGCAGGGGATCGGGAGGGGGGGGCAAGGCGCGGCAGTGGCGGCGGAGGATACTCGTAGTTATTATGCCGATGCACGAACTACGCCGGCGGGGGGCCCACCACCGTGTCGTCTTGTGCCCCCTACCCTCCAGTACGGTACGCTGGGAGGAGCAGCTGCACCAGCGCCCCGGATGATTTGAAGACCCTCTTTCCCCCCACCCTCCTCAAGCACTGAGGAGTCCGTCCCCACAACTTAAGTCGGCGCAACTCTCGGCCGAGTGTGACCCGTAGCCAACCCAACCATTATATTGATGAAGACGAACCGAACGGACAACTGTGTCTAACCTTTCTGGGAGGGAGTTTGACTCGCCTTGAGGAACAACATGACGCAACAAATGAGTTATCCAGAGTCACCCAACCCTCCGAGTACCCACAACCCTTTAAGTGTCATGCTCTTCAGGTCATATGGCTGAAATTTGTCGCAGTAAAAAAGGAAGAAGAGATTTTTTTTTTTTTTTTGCGAATAGAGACGGACGATGAAGAAGAGGCGGCGGCCTGGGGAGGAACGCATTGAAAAATGATTCACGCTCCCACTGACCAGAGCCACATTCATCCTGTGGTTTAATGTAGATGCCCTACAACCTCCGGGAGGAGGAGGATGCAACACGTATTGCAGGCTAGAGTGGAGGGACTGTTCACTGCATAACCTCCTCATGCATCCAAAAGGTCTCCTCTTATCTGTTATTCCATTTACTGTACATCCTCCTCCAACGCCCAGCAAATAAAGTGGTTGAGGACATTGTGATAACCTGATTATCTTAGATCTACAAGCAGGTCGTTAACTACGAGAGGGCATTAAGTCCCTGTATTACCGAGTGCTGGAAAAGTGGAGAAGGACAGGGAGTAACCAAGAAGGCAGAAGGAAGGAGAAGGCTAACCTTCACGATGACCAATTAACTGTTGGTTTCTAGCACTACAGTTAAGTCGAGATAAGCCAGTCTCCTCCCGGTACACTAGCCAACAGGAACTTAAGAAAAAAAAAAAAGGTTCACAAGCGAGACATTTTCACTGCGAACGCTGGAAGTCTCCTGATCACATGCCTGGACACGTACAGCCGATGTGATTTCATTAGCCTGCGTGAATCAGGCTCTGGCTGGGGGTTGGGGCGGTATTATTCACACGCCATAACCAAATGTTAATGACGGCTGTGGCAGGACCGGAAGATATAACATCACCAGAAAGAGAAGTCATAAAACTTTACACACACGCATATATATCACTCCATGTTTTAATACATTACAAAGGTTAGTACCCTGGTGGCAATGCAGAGAAACGTCCTCCTGAGCACACACTACCATCCTCAAAAGGGAGAACCCATCGCCCACTTTATTTTTTTCCTCTCATTCTCATTAGCAGTCACCCGTATCCCATACCATACCTGTCCCCTTTCCCCCAACACCTCCACACGAAGCCGCGCCATCCCCTCCCAGCGTACACCACCAGACTGAGGGAACAGTGCGATATCCTAAAAATAAACTAGTTTATGGACGAATTGAAAATGCTTACTTAACCCCCTCGAGCACGACGACGAGACTCCTAGGGATGACGGCCCTGCTTTTTACACGACCCCTAAGCGCTAAGTCAAAGACCAGGTCAATACATACGCCAGTGTCGTGCAGTCGTGCGTTTATGGGTCGTGCCTATGACACTGCAATGCTTGGGTTGCCGCACCAGATTGGGCTGCACCAACCCGCCCGAGCCGGTAGCCTCGCTCGCTACCCGCCTGACGGGTCGCGAGTGAAAATGATTTGTTTTTTGTTATAACAAGTTTGACCACTTTCAGCGCGTGCTCTATGAATATACGCTTCATACGCTTGCGTATGATGGACAGGGTGATTGTCAAGGGCACGTGTTCAGATAATACGAACGCATTCATCGAAATGATATTTTTTTTTTCTGCTTTTAATCTAGTCTGGATGAGACATGATATATCAAGGTGATTACTGATGATTTGTTTTTACATGAGAGTTGTCACACACCTGTGTAATCGAAGAGAGGTAATTGATTACAGCAGGGAGTAGCGAACCTCATTCAACATGCTCGTTTAAAGACTGTGTAATTATATAAACAATTAAAAATTGATGATGCTACTACCCGTGACCCGAAATATTTAAACACAGCCCGGGGATGTGCCGGTTCCTACGTGTTATTGTACACAGACTTCAAAGCGTAAGAGCTGGTGATGCAGACTTACTATCCAGCATGATGGTATACTACTCAGCAATCCCAGTACTACAAACACTGTCTGCAAAAAAATCCACACTGGTCACAATACTATCAATCATATAAAAAAGATATTTCACTGAAATGACAGTGCTACCAACACTGTATGCAAAATATCTCAATGAAATCACAGTATTACCAGCAGTATATGTATAAAAAAAGAATTACACTGACATTACAGCCTAACAGCCTCTTACTGATGACAGGGGAAAACATCGTCTGCCTCTCGACATCTCGGCGTGCCACGAAACACGAGCCTGGGTGCGACATATCTCTGGACAAATCAACTGTCTGGCGCGAGGAATGAATGACAGATGTGTCCAGGTCAGAACCTCTTATAACAATCGAGGAAGGCATGACAAATGGCCCGTGCGTCTCACGTGCGCCTGCGGTACGTGTGTGTGTGTGAAAAGGTCGGCACGCGAGGCTCACGCGTTCCCGTTTTCTTCTTAAAGTGAATCTAAGCCGCTGGTAAAGTCCACGCACTTTAAAGTGTTCGAGACGATCTGGTTTATGGCCGTCGGTAGATTTACGAGGGCGAGGGTGTGCAGCATGAGAAGAGGAGGAGGAGGAGGAGGAGGAGGAAGAGGAAGAGGAGGAGGAGGAGCAACAGCAGCAGGTAGAGCATTTGCCGCCACCATGCTATAGCGTAGCTCCTGGCAATCTCGAGTTCTCACACCCAACCCGTAATTTCAACAGACGTTATCAAAATAAAATTAAGCTACCATCAACGATATTTATATATACATCAAGTTAATGTGGTCGAGTCTGATTTACAACGACTAACCTAAAGCTCAGGACTGGTCTGATAAAACCAACTCTGGTGCGGGATAATTTGTAAAATCCTACGCGGGAGGGGTTTACACTCCAGTGATGTCGTAAAGGTCCTGTGCGGCGGAAATCCACTTGGTCTACCTCAACTTACTGAGAGAGAGAAGCCTCACCACAAGGTAGCTAGCTGGCTGGGGCACCCTTTGTCTCTGCTCTCCCTTGCCATCACCCGTGCTGCAGCAGCAGCAGCAGCAGGTGATGTGGGCCGCCCCTCGCAAGCAGGCGGTGTCTCTCAATCCCAGCGATTCGATAGAGTCCTTCCTCTCTGGCCCTTCGTGCCTCAAAGACGCCACCATCATCATCATCATCATTCCCGGTGTTGAGTCTAATGAAGATCAGGGTGGCCCTCAGTCCTTGCGTATGGACCTGGAACTTACAGGACAAAAGCTAATATCGTCACATGAATGTCGAGTCCGTTGAGGTAATTCATGGCGACGTCACAGTTCACTACCGTAAATATTATTATCACTGCGTATATTTCAGGAATGTTGCTTTGCGGTGTCTCTAAATACCCACACGGTTGTGTTACTTATCCTTACATCATCGTAAAGCAGTGAATGTGGGATGTACACCAAGAGCCAATGGCCCGAGACGACATTTTACGATAACTCTGAACAAATGGAAGATCCCGAGATATTTCCAGATGGTTAGCGGACCGGAAAGATAAAAATCTTTGATACTTAGCGTCCAGGAAGAATGCTGTGTATTTTCCCGGCATCATGGAGCTTAGCAGGCCAGAGTGGACGGTGTATATTCCTCGCGTCATGAAGCATAGCTGGCCGGAGAAAGCCGTCAGCTTCTTTGGTAGCTAGTGTCCGGAGAGAATGTTCTAATGTAACGCCACCAGCATCATGTGCCTTAAGTCTTCGCTCTACATGTTGGTGGTGTCTGCTCTTACGCCTCAGGTGGGTACGACTGTGGCGTGCTGACTGTGTGTGTGTGTGATGAGATACATTAATGACAGGCTTTTAGGACATCCTAACTGACCAGAACGGTAGTAGCGTGAGGCTTATACAGCCATGCTGTTGTTGGTACTGACGTTCCGTTTTTAAGAAGGAGAACTTACGAGGGAGTGAGCAGTCGCAGGTTTGGGGAATGTGATGAAAGCGACATTCTTCTTCGTCAGCATGTGTAATGTAAAAGGTCTTCCCCATCTCCCCCGCCTGTGAAGTTGCAGTGTTCATTTGCGCAGAGTTTCAACGAAATCAGTTAACGACAAAATCTTTGCCCTGTACCATTTAACATGCCCGCATATTTTCATGTTGGCCGGCGTAGAATAACGGAACTGTGCGCAATCATGAACGTTGATGGACACAAGGGTCGGGAGAGCTGTGTGCCGTCTTCCGGCGGGGAGACTAAATACCTAGTGATGTGTGTCAAGTGAGTGAGGCTTGAGGGAGCACAACAACAGAGAGCAGGTTCATAGGAGGTGGCGGCAAAGGGAGGGGCTGCTGCGGTGGTCTGAGGGGAACACTGTGGCTGCACAGATCCCCACAGTGTTTGGCAGCACCGGCACCGTCCATCCACAAACACACACGCACGTGCACACCCCCGTGAACACAAGCAACTCGCACATGCACGCCAACATACACTACAGGTTCACGAATGACGATATAGACACATCTTGGTGAAAGTGCGTACAGAAATTCCCGCCAAAATCATACCAGGTGGTGACGGATGGGTCGACAGCAGAAGCGAAGAGCTGCCTGTAGTAGAGGTACAGATATTTTATCTATTACCGGGGACACACGCATGGCCGTCCTCTGCTCGCTAATGGCTCATCTCTCGAACGGAAGCTAAACTTCCCAGGCAGGGGAAACCACTGCGGCTGCCACTTCATTTTTCCTGCCTTTCCATATCCTTGTTTCTCAACTCCTGCTGGCATCCTGGGGAGTCTGGCGGGAGACCCGGGGTAAAGTTTGTCGACAAAGTGCGGACGGATTAATTTTCTGGTGGATGTTATTCTCCGTCCCCGTGGGATCGTACTGCAACCGGTGGCAGTGACGGCATTTAGGTCCCGGGCACGTTAAGGGACACAAGTTTCTTGAAAAAATATCAAGTATTCATTTTCGTATCACAGGACTAAAAAAAATAACACATTTTTAGCACTTCGAAAGTTCTCTCTATTTTGTCAAACATCTGGTCAAAGCTGCCGGTCACAAAACAATGAATAGTCCTTAAGAATGCCAAGAAATCACTGCGGGTCTGAGGGATAATGTAAGTGAAAGAAATATGACGGCCATCTGTTCGCACAATGTAATTACTGTTCCGGTAGGCCCACACCAAGGGCGGGAGAGAGTTCCCATGGTCTCCTGGGATGACGCACACACCCAAACTGTACACTACCCCTGTCCGTCCGTGCATTCGTTTGCCTCCGTAGTCGCCTGTTGGTCAATCTTCGTCTGTCGTCGAGCATCGAAAAGATCGTCTTCCGTCGCGTTCTTCAGACTTTCCAAAAAGAAAGTCCTGTTATCTGCCAACAAATCAACCACTTTAACACCAGCGATGGCTGCAGGGAGGCGCGGCAGGCCCTAGTCCTCGGGAAGAAGTCTTAGTCCAGATACTTTTCAGAACATCACCACTCAATAGTGAGGACCTCAGTACCAAGTCGAGTGGAAGCCCTCATGACAGTGAGGACTTCATCTGATGATAATGAGGACATCAGTGCTGAGTAGAATGGAGGCACTGATGAGGGTGAGGACTTCACCTGATGACAGTGAGGACCTCAGTACCGAGTCGTGGGTTATACCGATATCCCACTACCTACTGACGAGGACAGAGGCCCACTTACAAATACCGACACATCACACCTACAGAGAATCTCTCAGGCAGTAAGCACGATACCCCCATCCGGCCCAAAAGGCAAGGGTTAAGTGCGTGTGTAAGTGCCTTTGATTTAATGCCCATGATTAACGAGACCCGTCGGAATACATGAACTCTAATATACTTAATACAACCTCAACTCTCTTAAATAACTTTACCAAACGCTAGGACGCCCTAGGATAAATCAAACTGCTCGTACTAAACGCTAGGACGCCTTAGGATATATCTAGCTGCTCGTGAATCCTTGAGGTTAGTGTCGGCACGCAGATTGTTCTCAAAGTTGTTTCTCTCCCTCCCGGCAGGTGGCGAGTATGGCGGGACACAGCTGGGTGGACGGTGAGTGGGATCCTGGCGAGTGTGAGTGTGGAGGGTCGCCTCCCCCTACCTTCGCGCTGCCTCCTCCGCCGCCGCCACCGCCAACGCCTCCCGACGCTCCCCGGCACCACTGCCAGGGCCCCGCCTTCACCTGCCCCAGCCTCCTGGGGGCCCGCGAGGACCACCGCTCCCCCGGCGTCAGGGCTCCCCTGGCCGTGGTCGTCGTCTCGGCCGCCACGCTCCTCGTCCTGGTCATCGTCGCCGCCATCATCGTCTGCAGGTGGGTGGGTGAACGACAACTTCAATTACTGAACTTATCGCAGGTACTACGACCTCAGTAGTAGTGAGACGACCTGCAACAGTGAGCGACCCTCGGTAAAGGACCAACCCCGGGGGAGCGAGACTAGCGCGGCAGCATCCCCGCAGTCCCTCCCGCACTGTATATTAATTAAGGGACGGACGTGTCGGCTCGGGAGGCACTGCATCATCATCAGTCTGACGGTGATACGAAAATATAACCATCCGAGTAAACACCACGGCATTATTACACGGTGGGTAGTGAGTGGGTCCCATCCATCCCCCCGGGCCGAATGGGTTCTGTTTATCCCCCGGGCCAAAGTGCTGGAAATATGACGTTCCTGATCAAAGTCTAAACGACATATCAGCCAGCACAGCCTCACACACACACACACACACACACAGCCCCGGGCCCTATCCTCCATAGGGTCGGACAGGTCTTGGTATAGTCATCATTTGTTGTCCTTTTTCCCAGGAAATCATCGTCGGAGTCTGAGTTAGAGGACGAGAGATGTGTGTAGATGTTGGGAGTACTGTATGGTGCTGGTGACTGGCGAGTAATGTGTTGGGGTAGTGGTGAAGAAGTCTCGTCCACGGACTGACTGTTTCGAACAGGGACTGACTGGTTTTGGGCTAACTTGAGTGTCTGGCTCAGGGAGCGACTGCTCTTGTGATGACTGTTTTGTCCATCAACGAAAAAAAAAATGAAATAAAACGTCGTCGAGGGCTTTTTCAACCCAATAAAGGAGCCCACGTCGCCCTGCTCCTGCGCGGAACGCAGCCACG
>JAUUDW010627979.1:0-11403 GCA_032361385.1 Panulirus guttatus
TGCCCTTCAACAGCAGGGATTCGAACCTAGTGCCATCTGCGTCGAAGCTGGGTACGCTGACCACAGCATAGCTGCATGGTAGGCTCGTGGGCATTGTGGTTAGCGTACAGGCCTGCCATGCGGTAGGACTGAGTTCGAATCCAAGACGCCCAGAGGTAAATGTCCGTCATCAGTTCCCTGTGTCCAGGACATGTCACAGATGCTGAAGCAGTAATGTTGGCCCTAAATCTGCTTAAGATTGAGCAGTAAGAGGTCTATAAAGCCCTGGGATGTTCTGGGACAGCAGGCGCGCTTCGCTGAAGGGATCAGCGCGTCCTTCCCCGGCCAAGAGCTGAGCGGGACACCCGTTCAGACCCCTTCATGAGAGGGATTGTGGCCTGCAATTGTTTCCCATGAACGAGGGATCCCCAGTAAGCGAGAGGCATCAGCCTAGGTTGATTCTGCCGTCCCTGCCCTCTGTACACAGCAGCTGTCGCTACCACCGGTTGATTGAGTCAGTGTGGCCCCCTGGGCCGGGCAGGCGTGTAGTCATGAATTCATAGCAACGTGTGGATCAACGTACTTGGGACATTCCTATGGATCAAGCAGACTGAAATATCAACAGAGACAGATGTGAAAGCACTGTCTCCTTCAGGAAAACTTTCTTATATCTGTTATGAAATAAATGACATATACGGAGATACATTTTGGATGATTATTACATCATGTATTTCTCGTATTGGTAGAGTGAACTCCGAACTCCAGTTCTTGCTTTCGGAAGCACAGGAAAATGTGAGCAACCAAGAGGTGGATTTTTGAGAGCTGGAGGTTTATTGGTGCGTCTATTCCCAGGGCCATTGTGGTCGGGTGACTAGTGTGTTGTAAAGCCCCATGAGATGGTGCGTCCTGTGAGGTGAGTTTGGCACATGTGTTATTGGAGAACTCTCTCTCTCTCTCTCTCTCTCTCTCTCTCTCTCTCTCTCTCTCTCTCTCTCTCATGCCGTGCCTGAGCGGCGAGTTTGGTGTCGGGTTCATCCAATCTTCAGGAGTCTGGTTCATGTCAAGTAATATCAATTGGCCCTCTGAATCGGTTCCAGAATCTATAATGGACTTCGGTCCTTTTTATTGTATTTATAGGAAGTTCTCGTCCATTTGTTTTCCCAAGGAGAAGCATGTCCCACCTTTTTTCCCCATTTTGTAATTGATTTTAGCTCCAAATCCTTTTCCAAGGAAAAAGATATTTGGCTCTTTTTCGTACCCTGTTGTTTTTTGTTTAACTTTTTCTTCCCAGGGGTCACTACTTATCTCTAACTTTATTGCAGATGTCGATTTCTAATACAACTTATGCCAGTACCAAATCTAGTCTTTTTTTGTTATGATTTGATTCTTTGATTTCTTCGTGTATTATCTTGTTTTCTGTCTGTATTTGTTGAATTCATATTAACTTTATCGTCAGTGATTTAGTCTGTGATTCAGAAGCTAAAGCGTCTGGCTTAGATATTCATCCTCAAGAAGTTTATTGAGAGTATATGGGTGAGCGATATCTGTCAACACTGTAGTGGAAAGTGAGGGTGGCGGCGGTCACCACCGTCCATAAAGGGGACCAGATTCCAGCATTGGGTGAGGACCGGCTGTTTGCGAGGGAACAGTGACGATTCAGCAGGAGAATAGCCTCATCCATATCGTGCCAGACGCACTAAGACTGCTGAACACAGGGTACTGGTTATATACTTAGAGGGTTAGGCTTTATCCTCGCCCGCAGGTGGCCCATCTCACGAAGACTACCACAGTAACAGGGGTCTACTAGAAGCACTATCAAGGCGCAGGAGCTACACTCACAGCACTAGTTATGAGCACCGAGGAGCAACGTAATGAACGAAATTGAATAGTATCGCTCATCTCTTGCAAATGAGATCCGTCAACAACGCCTTCTGCACTAGCAAACCTAGCAACATCAGTGACGGAGACAGTAGCCAGTACTGCATCTCTGAAAATGGATACCTGATGGTAATGCTAGTGAAAAGGATCCCACAGTATCTCTGCTATTGCCAGTGAGGTAGAAACAACACCTGTTACTGGAATAGGACGGCATCTACCGGCCTCAGCATTCACAAACGGGAACCCAGAAGCATTAAACGTAACGCTAATATCGGACGCCTGACTTACATACTGCAACGCAAGCGATAGAAGACCAGCGCTAATCCCCGAGTTAGGGGTAACCCAGGAGCAACACTGATGACGAGAACCAAGCAGCAACATTTCGATAAGTGGCGCAGTTCCGGCGGAAACAGACAGAAAAAACCATCACACTTGTGACGCGGTTCTAGAAGCAGAAGCTGCAAGAATAGAGGTGAGCATTGAGTTGCAATGTTCCCATTGCTAACGGTGAGGATGTATAACAACAATGAACGCTTGACATTTGGGTTTAGCAACACACGTGATGAGAACACAACAGCAACACTATCGACGGGTTGCCTCTGCAAGTCGCACAATTTACACTGGCCCTTCAGTCGTCCATGATTCACTTCTCTCTCCCTCATCTGCGTGTTCCTTTAACCAGTATTTCCTCCTCTCTGTCACCCCTCACACCTCCATGAGTCAAGGCACCACATGGATAGTTAGAGTGCCTGTGTTCGCAGAATTATCTCTTGATACCCAACGGTGTTCAAGAATATCCGGTTGGTGGATGTATGTTGATGCCGAAGGCCTTGTTGTGGGTACTTGCCCACCAGGTCTTTCTTCAAGGCATTCACTAAGCAATCCATAATGTTCCTACATCCTGTAGACAGCGTATCTGAGTAGCCTTTGTTCCCATATGTTTAATATGCTTATCGTATTGTACTGAGGACACCTCTTGATTTTAGTGGTAGTACAATACGATCCTCCACCCTTGTCGAGTCATTAGAAAATTATGTTCGAGTTCATAGTGGGAAACATGCCCTTAGGGTATTCTTTGTATACATTGTGGTGTATCTCTTCCTTTTAGGATCCAAAGCACAGCTTCTGTGCCTCCGGTCGTTCGCAATGATTCAGATTATTCCGAAGGTCAGTGTGACTGTGGGAGATCATTACGCAGCGTCTTACCCTGTAATTTTGCCTGCCTTGAAGGGCGACGG
The DNA here is from genome assembly GCA_032361385.1 of Panulirus guttatus. Classification (NCBI taxonomy): domain Eukaryota; kingdom Metazoa; phylum Arthropoda; class Malacostraca; order Decapoda; family Palinuridae; genus Panulirus; species Panulirus guttatus. The sequence goes on from JAUUDW010627979.1 coordinate 3,096, forward strand.
TGGTGTTTACACACAGCAGTGTTCTATTCTTAGAGTGAATTTTGGAAAATCTTGCGTTTTTTTGCACTTACGGTTCACAAAATACAACCTTCCATCTTTTTTTTTTTTCGAAGATTATTGGCTTCTCTGTTATGTTCGCTGAGGAAATAGTCGTTAAACACCATTACTCGGAAGAATGTCAATATTCTTATCCAAAATGTGGTTGTGTTTGTGCCATATGTTCTGCACTAATTTCTGTTTCTTTTTTTCACCTTCCGCACAAGATGGACAGTTAAAGCTGATCTTAAAGACTACGTTACTTTCCCTGGCCAAACGAAAGACTTGATTGATATCTGTATTAGCGTTAGTACATTGCATACAGCCATTAAGAGCCTTATGACCTGTTTAGCAAAACAGTTTGAAAAGGCCTCGACTGCTTCTTGCATTGTGTACCAAACTGACCGGGATGTGGATGATACTTAGGGCCTGCAGGCCTCAAACAGCTTGACAGCAAAGGAGCTTAGTCACAGACCGAGCTATTAGGGCTAAAAGAGCCTCCATAATCAACGTGATGCACATGGATGTTAAGAGGACAAGTCCTGGTGAGAGGTTGGCTTTATGTGAGAGGCTAGATCCCTGAAAGTAACCCTGGTGAGAGACCGGGCCTTAGGGACAGCCTTTGTAGAGAAACAGAGCCTCTAAGAGGGGCCGTATATATCCGCGTTGAGGCTGAACATTTGTGAAAAGACTTGGAGCTCTAAGAAGGGCTGACTTCTGCATTGATGCTGAACATTTGTAAGAAGCCTTGTACCATCATAGTTATCAGAGTTATACTATCAGTCACCCAGTTGGTAGATCAGAGCGATGATCACATCCGTCATACTCCCACAGCCTCAAGAGAAAATAGTCTACCTGCCAGGGATATAAGCAGGTATCAACGTGGTGTACTGACCACACTGCCATCACTTGTGTCTGCTTAAGAACAAAACTCGTGGTAGGGATCAACATGGAGACAGGAAGCAGACTTTGCCTCGTACCTTCATGATCATCGGCATGACGTCTGTTTAGAACCAGAACTGTGTTGTTTTGTCTCGACATCTGGTTAGAACCGGAGCTATCTCGCTCTGTCTCGTCACCTCGTTAGAACTAGCACTGTCTCGTTTCACGCAACATAGTGTCTCATACACTTCCCTCACCCAATGAGTATTGGTGTTGCCCTCGGAAATGAAAATTGGTTTCACAAATGAACAAATGCACTTTTTCAAACTCTAGAAAAGAAAATATATTCATCTGGTTTTAGAATGTTGAATGAAAACGATGTTGGTTGATTTATTAATAGATGAAAAAAAAATACATATTCGCTGTAATAAACCGTTCGTTTGAGAGCCATTCTCAGTGTTTGAAAATAGTTCACCAGCCTTGACCTGTGTGACCCGTCTAACATCTGACCCGTGACCCCACTTGACCCGTGACCCGATGACCCAACAGGTATCTAACTTTAATATCATTTGTCAAATTTCTAAAAGAACAATGACAATAAGGTTCTTATTTAATAACTCAACTCTGGTGCAGAAGTAAAATGGCAAATTAACTTTTCCATAAAAAGAAAAATATTTTTCTTTCTGAATTAAACTGAATTATATATTTAGGAGTTCTTCACTTTTTCCAACTGAAAAATTTATTTTTTGGCAAAACGTAAAACCCTGTGTATCCTGCGGATATATACTGCAATACTGAGTTAACACAAGGATGGATAAATTTGACCGTATCGTGACCGTGATAAAGAATACGATGACCGTGAAACAATATCCATAAGTCTGAAATATCATGACCAGTAACCTGTAACTGTAAGCTGATATCTTTTCTGTAAGTTGAAAAACTTGACCAGAACTGTTTGACCCACGAGATATCAGACTTGACCCGTCTTGACCCGCTCCTGGGTCGAGATGGGTCACCCATAAGACCTGTGACCTACTATGACCTATCTTGAATTTAGTACCTCTCGATCCACCGACCCGTTCCTGACTCTGGCCAAGACAGTGTCCAATAAGGAAGGACGAAATAGATTTTTCATAATTATCATTTTTATTGTCCGACAGAAATGATAAATAATTCTTGTCCGATAGGCAGTCTGTTAAGTCTATGAGATATCAGCTCTTCTCTAAAGCAGAGTTCGGCACATTTGTCCTCTATAGAAAGAACTACATAAGACATTAGCCGTCTGTACTATGTACTTCACACATAATGACACTTATAACATTTCGTAATGTTAAACACATTAATATAGATTGCTGCTGTAGACCTGTGGCTGGTTTAGCTCAGCATGCAGCCAATGGCACGCTGTGATCGGTTTAGTATAGGAACTGGCCTTCGTGGTGCTATGGCAAAACTCAACAGCAAGTGTTGACTGCTGTGCTATGAAAGACCTAACACAGGAGGTAGCCTTCACTGTGCTGTGGCAGGGCCACATGACCACCATTACACTGCAATTCGTCTTAACACAGCAAGTGGCCTCTTTATTAATGCGACAGATGGAATGTTACTTCGATGTGGCTGTAGATCTAACATAGCAAGACGCCACTTTGTTTCAGTGACGTGCCTACGCAGTAAGTAGGCCACTCCGTTGCTTTGATAGGCCTGTGCATCGTACACCCACCAAAGACGAGTCTGTCACTTGTACTGTGGCTCATTGCCAGGACCTAATAATTTGGCGATTGTTATATGATTACACAAGAAGCAGCGATCATGCAGGTACTGTAGGACTAGTTTATAGGCCCCATCCTGCACAGACAACAGAGGTAGACGAGTGTAGAGATGTATCGGATATCTGAATTCAGAGATGCGCGGATGTGGATACATACGCGGATATCATGCTTGCGTATTTTGCGGATGGTGATGCCGATGCCAGTTTCTAAAAACAGCTGATGCGGATGCGATAACAGACTATGACATCCTCGTGAATGCAGATCTTTTCAGGATATCTTGTTATATATTTTAATAGATTAAGAATTATTCGTTCGTTATAGAGCATCAATCATTTCCAAATGGCAGCTACTCTCGTTCCGAACGACTGTGTGATTGGAGTTTCTTATTGCAATGAAGAGTTTCGGCGACACAAGTTGCGTGTTACCAGGATGAGGGACGGGGACGCAACTCGTCTTGCATCACACCAAAAAGATTTCTCCAACCTTCTCCCTTTTTGAAAGTGGTTAACCTAAGTCCTAATCTACTGACAGCTGTTCCTTCATCACTCAGTCATTCATTATTTAAAGTTCAAGATAGGCAAGTTTTTCTTCAAAAAACAGATGTTTCTCTGCCTCTTCTGCACAGCGTCGCTTACGTTCTGCATCATAGATCAAGCCAGCACCACTGAATAGCTGCTCGCTAGGGACGCTGCTTTGGGGCAACAGCAAAGATATCGGCAAGTGACCTTCGCCAAATCAGGGTAGGTTCTAATCTTCTCTTTCCACCATCGCAAACTGTCTTCACTTGTTCCATTGACTCTTTTCCTTGTGATACCTGTCAATATCTTCTTCCATTGCACTCTTCCTTGCTGTATGTGTCTGTCTCTTCCGTTCCATCATCACTACTGGAAGCAAGAATAGAGGTCATTGCTTCATCCAGTGTTAATTGTTTGTGTTTTGTCGTCTCTTATTCGTTTTCTGGTTGGTTCGTCCGTCTTCATTTGCCTCGGTGCTCAGCCGAGTCGGCTTCTCACATAGTCTGGCAACTGATGATTTCACCTGATCAGTGATGTGAGATGAGGAAACGAATTTGCTTTTATACGTATCTTGGATCAAAGTATGTTGCAACTCCGTATAAACTTCACTTTCAAGCCAGGAAAATCTTTTTTTCAGCATCAGCTTGCATTGTTTTTTTTCATGATGTTTACTACCAGTGTTGCTCTTTTTTTATCTTGGGGTGACTCAATCATTGATTCGATATCTGGTTCAGAGCCTGAAGCTGAGGTATCAGTTTTTTTTTTTTATATTAGCTGAGACGGCACGGGCAACTGAAGCCCTAATGAAGGCCATCCCATTAACGCCATATATATATATATACCCTAGCCTGAGCCAGGTACCCATTTTATCGACCAAGCCCAAGGGGTGGATGAACAGCTGGGTTGACTGTGAACCGACTGCCGCGACCAGGATTCGAACCTATGCGCTCGACCCTGGGCGGCCCGTGAATGCGTCACAGTTAGGGACGCTAACCGCTGCACCACTTCAGAAACTTCTGATGCGCTTGGCTGCAGAGTGGTTTTCGAGGAAACTACAAGAGGTATTACATCACGTACTGTAGACGTTGAGTCACTCAATCGTTTTGTGATGTCTTCACACGGTTCTAGAGCTTTTAAACATTCAGACATAATTAACCATTCTGATGTGCTGAGTTGCTTTATTTTGGAGTTGGTAGCAGCATATGAACATTGTGACTCCTTTATATCTACTGCTCTTTTCAGCATGTGGAAGGTGCTGCTCCACCTAGTGGGTGTATCATGGACAACACATAGCTTGAGTTCTTCCAGCCTGTCCTAAATCTTTATTACTTCATATTGTGCCATCGTTGAGCGATGAAAATGAGTCGCAGTGCTGCGACATTTCTGAACTATCTTGTCTGTTTCATTGTGTGAAAAAATTCCGGTTTTAACCACTTGTTTTATTTTATGCACAGCACAATCCAAATTATTTACACCTGACGGAAATAGAGCTGTTTTCATATTTGCTGCAGCATCACGCAAAACACAGCGAACGTTTATACTAGAAATGTCCTGCTTCAACATACCATCATACTTTCTAGAAATATACTCTCCTGTGTGCCGTTATCGTGGTGGTTCAGCACAAAACACAAACTCTGTTCTTTCAAACTCCTTTCTGATAGCATGTGCAGTTAGACTCGGTAATGATACACCTGCTGAGGTATCTGACCACACATCAGTTGTGAAGGAAATCTTGCCGTCCTGCTTCACTACTTCAATCAATCCTTTTATTTTACTGAAAAACAGACTCGTACATGTTAGTGCCTATCAATGAGGAATAAAAGATTAGCTGCTTCTGCCTGTATTGTGGAGCAGCTTCAGCCATTAGTCTCACGAGTCCTGTGTCCTCAACTTGACTGAATGGTAAATCGTCTATTACTAACATTTCTGATACACACTTATCCAGCTTCTTTGACTTGAAGTTAGAAGCACTACACAGTTTTCCACTCTGAAATTTTCTTCAACACTTCTCTGCTTGATGTCTGACCTCACGTTTTTGCAAAAGAGTTTTTTTGTGTCTTTAGTTACTCCTTTAACTCCTTTTTTTCCCTCTATTTCTAATTATTCAAACTGTTCTTCGTGCATTGATCTCAAATGATTTTTCAAAGATGTAGTTCCACGTCTCTTTCGTGAATAAACTTTTTTGCACATAAGACACTGCGCTAAGTTATTTGGTCGTTCTACGAAGAACTTCCACACTTGACTGTTTCTTGACGCCATTGTGCATAAAAAAATAGAATCAGTAAGCTTTGGTCAACTTGATTATTTCACTTCAGTCAGTGTGATCGACTGACACGCTGCCTACCCCTCTACACTGCAGCCAGTGCATGGTGGCTAATATGACTCACGCCAGCTCACCCACAACACTTTATCACGAAGTGATAAGAAGAGCCCAGCTCTCCCAGTTCTTGTTCTTCAGTCTTCTTTTGTATATCCACCACATCCTCTTTGTGTGTGGTAAGGATGCGGATGCGGATGTTCCGCATATGCGAAAGCGGATATCCGATACATATCTAGACGAAAGATTTTATGATCAGTTAGTAGGTATTTGTAAAGAACAAGATTCTAACATAGCAGGAGATTTTAACATACCGATATCTAAATGGAGTCTTTAAGTATTCGAGCGTAGACTGTGCTTCAGTAACGGGGCCTAGCACAGCATGTGAAAGCCATGATCGGTCTACAGAGCATTAGTAGCTCCATAACCAAATGCGTGTTACACCAGTCGACTATGAATGTGGGGATATCTAGCCATTATATCACATAATTACAGCAGTAATGGTCGCCGTAGAGCGTTTGCTGTTAACACTTCGAACAGCATTAATGTTGGCACCAGTGTGTTTACTTTTTACAATCCTGGCAACAGTAATGTTGGCATCACTGTGTGTACTTCTTATACTCTAGACGATAGTATTGTTGGCACTAATGTGTTTACTTTTTACACTCTAGGGAACAGTAATGTTGCCACTACCGTGTTTCCTTTTTGCACTGTATGTAACGTTAATGTTGACACCCATGTGTTTACCGTGTACTACTGATACTTCATACTACAACGGTGGTTAATCCTCAGTATTAACTGTTTACAGTCGAGACAGTGGTGATGTATCGTACATTTGAGACAGAATTAACATTCGTATCAGAGTGCGAAAAGCTTGTAACTGAAGCTCCAGTAATTGTTGCATAGGGAGGGTCTACTGTGAGCTTTACGCATTGAGCAAATAATCGCACCTGAGTGGTTTTATCGCTGCCACTCCGGGACAATCATTGGCGCCTCTATTTCATTTTCATTTCAATTTCTAGCCAGTAACGGCCATATTAGTAAGTACCTATTACAGTCCTGAACACAGTGATAGAGTTTTACCGTAGTTGATATTGTTAACTATTTGGATAAGCATAATTGTGTCACCAGATCAGTTACTGTTTCTGTTTTAAGCATCAGCAGTGCTGACACTGCATTGTTAAGGCTTGTTATATACACTCGTGTTGTAGGTTATTGCTAGGGTTTAAATGAGGTTGGAGCACAGAGCACCAGGTGGTCAGCGTTGTTACTAGTGTTGCACTGTGATCGTGATAGTACACAGGAGCAGGTAGTGAGGGTCGTTACCACTGTAGAACAGTGATGGCTATGGTGCATAACAACTTATGAAGCAATTCCTTAAACCTTTGGCCGTCGAGATGTTGACGTTCAATTTTTTACCTGAACCTCTCCTGTTTATTTTCCCTTATCTCGAAATTCATCTCCGAACAGAATGGGTAAAATTTCAGATTCAAAGAGCTAACAGTATCTCCCGTTGTCGTCCAAAGATTATTAGCCGGAAATAATAAACAGGACGTAATATTGCAACCGATAACTTCATGTTTTTCTGATTCATTTTGTGCCACAACCTTCCTGCTCAGAAGGAAAATGTGAGCACTGTCCTTAGCCCGTTTATCATGGGTACTGCTGGAGAGCACGAAACCTACTGAGCTGCAAGCACCAACATCACGACCTCAGTCCGGAGTCGTAAAAAATATAACAAAAAAAAAAGATTTTTTTCCTGCGAAATAAAATGGTAAGAAAAAGAAAAGACCATGCGTACTGTTGAGGTTTACTTTGATGAATCGAGTTTAGTAGATTTCCTTTTCTTGTTCGCCATTTCCCGTGTTTCCATGGCAGCGCCAGGAACAGACGGAAAAAAGGCCACATTCGCTCACATTCAGTCTCTAGCAGTCATGTGTAATGCACCGAAACTACAGCTCCCTATCCACATCCAGGCCCCACATAACTTTCCATGGTTTACCCCAGACGTTTCACATGCGCTGGTTCAGTCCACTGACAGCACGTTGACACCAGTATACCACATCATTCCTGTGCATACTTTTCAACCTCCTGTGTGCTCAGGCCCTGATTGCTCAAAATCTTTTTCACTCCATTATTCTACCTATAAATTTGGTGTCTCCATTTGCCAATTTCCCTCCACTTCTGATACATATATTCTCTTTGTCAACTTTTCCTCACTCATTCTCTCCATACGTCCAAACCATTTCAGCACACCCTCTTCAGCTATCTCAACCACACTCTTTATATTCCCACCCCTCTCTCTTATCATTTCATTACTTACTCAATCAAAATACCTCACACCACATATTGTCCTCAAGCATTTCATTTGCAACACATCCACCTTCCCCTGCACAGCTTTTCAAATAGCCCATGCCTTGCATCAATATAGTATTGTTGGGATTACAGTATCTTCAAACATACCAATATTTGCCCCCCCTCCCAGGTAATATTGTCTGTTTCTACACATTCTTCAGTGCTCCCAGAATCTTCACCCTTTCATCAATCCCATGACTCATAAGTGCTTCCATGGTTCCATTCACTACCATGTCCACTCCCAGGTGTCTGAAACACTTCAATTCCTCCAATTTTTCTCCATTCAAATTCAAACCCCAATTAATCTCTCCCTCAACCCTGCTAAACCCAATAACCTTGCTTTTATTCACATTTACTCTCTACCTCATCATTGTGCATGTTCTTTCTAACTCAGTAATAACATATGTAGTTTCTCACTTGAATCTGCCACCAGACTT
>JAUUDW010628012.1:0-18977 GCA_032361385.1 Panulirus guttatus
CGCCATTCTTGGAAACTGTCAAAAGTTTGTCCATTAGTTTTTAAGTTCGCCCAGAACCAAATTACACACTCCGTGTCAGGATTGCTGGTCTTACTTTCTGTCTCATTATGAGATTAAGCGACCGGTTTAGTCTTCACGTCTTCTTACATACAAACACACATATTGGTCTCATTTTTCCTACTTATCTTCATTCTTTTTCATCTTTACCCTTTAGAATTCTTTTCCCTCAGAGCTACAGCCTGTCCCTTGTCAAAGACAAGACTATCTACCTTCTCAAAAAGTAATTATTATTCCTCTCCTTTATTCTTGAGGCCTGTCTCCGATGAACACTTCTGTCCATTACTGCGGCCTTCATTGAGAGAAGCAAGAAGATATAGAGCAAGTTAGTCAGCATTTCTAGATAACATATAACGCTGGCTGCCCGGCTATAAAAGCTGTCCGGTTCAATGAAATATGTTCTTTTGCCATTTTCGGTCTCTGTTATACAGAACATTTGAGTTTTGTTATCTTGACAGCAAAGAGTTAGATCTGTTCACCTCAGCACAAAAGGATTATTTTAGTATAGACGTTTTTTATAGATGATACGGGGAAAGAGGTACAGAAACTGTGCCGCGCCCGGGATGATGAGGGTGCTGACAGAAACTGACTGTGGTAGAGAATTCGTAAAGCGAGTAAGGAAGGTAGGCTCAGATATTTCCACTTGGGAGGAAGCGTGTAAGAAGATGATGTCTGACACATATCCAGTGTGGGAGGGAAAGGATTATCCTTACTCCAGGGGATGCAAGAGGATGACTTGCTAGAGGCTGTGCCCCCCAGGGACTAGGGTACCTTACTGGGGAAGACGTGGGCTGACGCGGTCCTCAGAGCCTCGCACACAAAGCTCTAAATGAGAGTCCATGAGGAGTGATAGAGTGTGAACAGGGAGCATATCTAGAGCACTTTGAAAATCGTATACTAGATATGTTCTAGGAGTATGTGCTAGGAGCTAAACTGACCGACATCACTTGGAAATAAAGAGAAGGAAAGGTAGATAGTGAGTCTCTGGACAATGTAAGAATCTGTCAGTAGAATCGTAAAGTCTCTGATTTCTTTTAAATATTTCTCCTCACTGGGAGAATTACAGACGCCTGCCGTTGTAAAGCCGATATTCAAAAGAGGCAATAAATAGCAACCCGGTAATCATCGGCTGATTAGCACGACGTCCGTGGTTCTGATTGGCTAGGATGGTTCCTGGTTAGACGATAGAGACACAAGGCCAAGTGCTCAACCCATACCTCGAGGCGGGAATCAGTGGTGAGTCTCTCATAATATCATGCAATTATAGAAAATTATTGTAATGATAATGATGGTAATTATGATGATATCAATAATGATAATGATAATGATAATAATGATAATAGCAATGAAAATAATGGTAAGAATAATGATGATGATAATAACCAATAATCATAGTGATGATAAGAGTATTGACAATACTGTTACTACTACTACTACTACTGCTACTACTAATGATAATAATGACAACTTCAGAGATGGTTATAATGATACCAGTACAACGACAACAGGGTTCTAGCTGCCTGAAGCCAGAGTCTGGCAGCGATAACACATAGTCCAAAAACCCGAGAACTGAAGTTATCATATTGCAGTTCTAACCTCACTGGAATTATCTGCACTAAGAACTGTTGTATTTGAAAACCTCATTAACTCAGTTAGTAAAATGTATATGAAGTAATGTTATATTACATTTACTACTATGAACAGTAAGTTCAGTAAATGTAGGAAGTAAACTTTACTTCTACCTAATTTCATGAATATGTATCACCAACGCAAGTTTATTAAGTAGCTGTATACTTATAAAGTAGTAGTGAGGCAACTCTGCTTACAATATCACAACAGAGAAAGCCAGCGTTTCTACATGTGGTGTGGAGAGCGCCACAGGAACTCCCATGGCACGTCTCGATATGGCTCAGAGGCAAGAAGAGTAAGTCTTTTCAGGCACCATGATCTTGATGAGTCGACCATCTCACTACTTGCCGAGCTAGATGATAGCTTGCTACTCGGCCCCAGATTCCCCAGGGGTGTCCATCTCCGGGGACATGGCCCGTCACTGACTGGCCTAATGATCCTACCACGGGTGTCCATGTCTAAGGAACATGGTCCTCACTGACAGTCCTTTTGATCCTTCTAAGGATGTCGAAGGCCTGGGGTCATGGCCCGACCTGACAAGCCTAATGATTTTACCAGAAACAGCTACTTTACTTTTCTCCTGCCATTCCACCACCTCGGCCTCACCTCCTTAGAATTGTATTGCTTCGAACACCGATCAGGGGCGAGTACCTGCCTCTCCCGGCGTCACCTGAAAGCATTTGCTAAAACGAATTATCATGGCGTGGAGCGTCTGTATCCAGTGCATTACGAAGGAGCCGTTCGAGGCCCCGCGTTCGTGATGCAGGGAGAGTGTTTCCTCTCCTGTACCCATTGCTTCTCGCCTACACATGTTTATTTGATTCATTCTCGGGAACCCCAAGAGGCTTCTCATATATCTGGTGGTGGGAAGAACGTCTCCTCTCGATCGTAAGATGAACTAGAATGCAAGCAGCAGATGGACAGGCGAAGTGGCAAGCGGGAGGAGATCGGCAGCCAAAGGAAAGTGAACTAGAATGCCAGAGGAACAGAGTCATGTATAACGCAAGCAGTAGGTGGTCAAGAGATAGGAGCTTTCAGACAAAAGCCGTAAGACGGATTGTCTTCTTTGAAGAACTGTCAGGGAAACAGACAAGGCAGCCAGGAAGCAGATAAACCGGAAGATGGACTTGTTAACTTGGTACTGACGTCAGAACGTAAGTAGCTGGAGAAAGTTACGACAACTTAACAACTTGCCAACAACTTGGCCGGACTGTTGTGCGTGGATCTCTCTACCAAACTGGGTTCTCACTACAGGAAAATGACATAAACGCGTTCATTTCCCTTCATGAGCCTTTGCTGGAATAAAGAATTGGGCTTATGAATGGCTTACACGATTCCGTAAATCATAGTCTGATCACCTGATAACGTAAACCAAAGAATGTAAATCCCTTGTAATGTTTTACAAGTTCGAAGACACAAAAGAACTTGATAAAGGTTAACTTTATGATGCTACAAAGTTAAATGACTCAGCGTCTCTTCGTATAAGTTGACGTATAACAACTAATTCTCAGCATTAGTTTACGGATCTCTTGGAATTAAAATTCACGAAATTAATTCTGCCTCCGCCAGAGAAATGGTTGCCGCGTCTAGAGAGAAGCTGTTACAAGTTTCCCTTCGCTTTAACTTCTTGTCCTGATTTTTTGGGTTTCGTAAATCAGCCGAACGTGGGCGTCTGTTGGAGGCTGGAGTACAGGACGGACTAACAAGAACAAAGCAACAAACCAAATGACACGACTAAGGACTTCTTCCCCTCCTCTCCTGCATCGTCGGAATTAACAATAGCTTAACAAATGGCCAAAACCTTGCTATTTATCACTACTTTGTCTCGTCATTCGGGACACAAAAAGGCAATATTTACCGTCGACCTTCAGTTCAGCATATGTTCAGATTGCATGTGGTGAACTTGTATATACGTAAGTAATTGTGGTGGATCGTGGTGACCACATGTACTACATGTGCACAAGTTCACGACACGAAATGTGAACGCTTCTTGAACGAAAGGTAAATGGTAAATCTGGCCTCTGAGTCCGGACTTGTGAGACACCATTCAGGAGGAAAAATCCGCCTATCTCAGTTTGAAATTTAGTTTCGTCTCGTTTATTTCTTTAAGTACTTTGTTGAAGTTGGTCTCCGGCGTGCATGGCTGGGGTGGAGTCTTGGCCCGCCTGGCCATGGTGGGTGGTGGCCATGGTAGTGGCCAAGATAGTAGCCGAGAGAGAGAAAGAATGATCAATGGTACATTGTGCAGAAGTCGACGGTACACGGTGCAGGAAACCGGTGGTACACGGTGCAGAAGGCGACGTTGCATGGTGCAGGAGACGACGGTGCAAGGTACAGGAAGCGACGGTACATTGTTCGGGAGCCGAGGTACAGGCTGGAGATCACTAGACCCAAATAATCTAGGGTACCATGACACGATTATGGTTTTAATGGGAAGGATCTTGATAACCTCCTACTGAGGGAAGTATAGACCCTCCTGCCAGGGGACCATATCCAAACCATTCACATTAAATGTTATCTGTGTTCTTCATTTATTTCATCACGCATAAATTTCCCTGATTTTCAACAATGTTGTGATGGTGCCTTCTGCAGGACATACTCCTGAGCATTGTCAAGGCTTAATTCTTACGGAAATTTTAAAAGGAAATTTTAGATGATAATATATATAGGGAAAAGAAATTGAACCATGTAAAATGAGAACTTTATATGAGTTCTGTATCTATTCTGGTTTTCGTAAAATCTTCGAAAAGATGAAAGACTGGATCACACTGGTGAGTGGTGGACTTAAAGCCTTGATGCAATGTTATCTTTCTCCACCTTACACGCCTCATCTTAAAACATCTTTGCTCAGCTTGCCTTCTTCATCTTATCTTTCTTCGCCTTTACGTTCTCGTCTTATCTTTCTTCAGCTTATACACCTCAGCTTGTAGTCTTAAAGAGACGCATTCAGTTAAAGTATGGAGTTCAGGGTTTATTGTTGGAGAATGAAGTAATGATATATAATCAGTCAAATATTTTCACTAGATATCTGAATATCTGTGGATGATTTACTTCTGTATAGGAGACGAAATTTATCTATATGTGTTACAGAACTCAGTTTCAATAGCGACTAACTAAACACTGTCATATAAGACAGACCAGAAATGTAGGGCAATTGCATATGATATTTTGCTGTTCAGTTATATGATTCTGATGCCAAATGAGAAGAAAGTTATGAAATAGCCGTTAGACTAGATCATGTCCTGAGTAGTGAGGATGTGGTTGGACATCATGAATGATGAGGTTGGTGCTACCAGACTCCGCCCGCATGGGGTTACACAGAGAGTGAAGAGTCTTTTTCCTCTTTTTTGTGGAGGTCGTATCATTGTGTTTGGACGGAAAGGAGTGCAATCGAGTCAAGGAGCTTTTAGCAGTGCTGGAGTCCATCAGTTCTCAACTACGTATTGTAGCGCAGCTTTGAGCCCACAGGATCACCGCGCAGTCAAATCGATACAGAAATTATGAGGTTATTAGTTGTGAGGACAGTGAGGATATTGAGGCGAGCGTGAGGCCGATGGAGCCCAACATGTCAGTGTTGTTGTATTGCTCGGGCTCCCCTCCTGTTGTTACAGACACGGGGCAAGTGATTTGCATAAGCTCTATACCAGAAGGGAAAGTTGCTATTACAAAGCTATGCAAATAGGTGGTCGCCTTGCCTCCCCCATCTTATCAGTGGAACCGATGGCACATAAAGTTACGTTGTAGAGGGCATTCACATGCTGAGGGGGCGGAACGCTAAAATGTCATTGTTCTTTGAAGTTTACTGTATTCCCAAACGAAAGGGTCTCTAACCCCCTCACCAGTCCAGGTTATAGGGACAAGAAAAATGGTGGAGCCTTATTCGCGGCAGCGACTCCGGTAATCTGAGTTTTAACTTCGGGATTTTGGATATAATCTTCTTACGTAGAGTGCTCAATATGTTACACAATTGTAGAGGTGCCACAGGGAAATGGAAAACCTTTAGAAAATGCACTGAAATCTAGTGTGTATTTCTGCATGTGTGATCGCTGTTGACCCTCGATTTAACATATTGGACCCTGAGGGAATGTTTGTACGTCTGTGTGTGTGTATGTGTGTGTATGTGTGTGTGTGTGTGTGTGTGTGTGTGTGTGTGTGTGTGTGAGGTTTCCACCCTCTCCTGACCCAGTTTGCTTGACTCGTATGTTAACCTTAATGAGATGAATGATGAACAGATGATTTTTAAATGCCAGTAGTTTTTCTTTTCTCCATGAAAAATACTCTTTAAACACGGTTCACGAAATCCTAGTTTGTTGGGATAAAACGCAAAACACAGGACAACAGAAAAACATAACAGAAGAACTCAGTGATCACGGAATAAAGAACGCTGAACGCAACACGTCATAGTCCAAACAAAGAGAAAATCGGGATTGATTTCTTCGTTATGTCTCTAGCCACTGGATAGACATCAAAGACCAGATCAGTATTCTGGAGGACTTCAGGAGGCGATGCGGCCGAACTCCTGACGGTGTGTATGGGCGGGCCAACCCACACAGTACTAGAGTCACCAGCGGAGAGTTTCTCACATGAGGGTGGCTATATTCTGGTGATGGTGAAGGACTGAGGTGTTGAAGCCAGGGTTATTGGTGATGGTGGTCTGGGAGGGGGGTGACCCCAGGGCGGAGGAAGTGTGCTGGGGGGAGTAAGGGAGGAGGAGGGGGGGAGTGAAGGCAGCTATCATTAATCACCCATAAAAGAGAGGCAGACCGGCCGTGTTCGCTTTCAAACGTTTGGCGATAAAAAAGTCGACGATGAATTTATATTTCAGTGTCAGAAGCACAACGAATGAATTTGTGCTCAATATGGGCGCCTCCCGGACGGTATAATGACAAGGCTCTCCGCTCAGTAGCTGGATTGTTCCCCTAAACTGTTGTGTTGGTCTCCCAGCCACCTACCGCACGCCCAGACCTGTTTTATTTGTCTGCCAGTTACCTACCATACGTCCAGACCTGTTGTATTAGTCTGCCATCTACCTACAATACACCTAGACCTGTTGCGTTGGTCTGCCAGCCAACTACCACACACCCAGAGCTGTTGTGTTAGTCTACCAAGCATCTACCATACGCCCAGACCTGTTGTGCTAATCTGTCAGCCACCTACCATACGTCCAGACCTGACAGAAATGGTAGCGACACAAAACGTGAGCCATGATATTCACACCACAGATCCCACAGCATAAGAGCATATAATATAATCATGATGAAAGAGAACAAAACCATTGGAAGAAGCGTATGCATTTCATCACTCAAATACTCATATATCTGTTCGCTCTATGATCATAATCATCAGAAAAAGACGTGCATTAATCACAGATATGATCTGTACGTAAGCTGATAATTCATGTCGTTTTGTAAAATAAAGAAAAGAAAACGGTAAGTTGAAATGATTTTAAACAGACAGTAAAAAAAAAGGATGAATGAAAATTCAAAAAAATGTTTCAATTGTGAGTTTGTTTGTCTGTTTGTGTAGCGGCGCGTGGCGGCCCGGGGGACGGGGGAGGCCAGGTGCGGGTTCTCCCCCAGTCTCAGTCGCCTCCACAACAGATCCCGGGAGAACAGCGAAAGAAACCAGGTCACCCAACGTGTTTGTTGACTACGGCTGAGTCAAGGAAGGGAGCTGACTCTATACTTTGAGGCAATGTTGTCCAAACTTTTTTGCCTATTGTATCCCTTGTTACCTTATACCATTAAGTACCCCCATGTCTGATTAAGCTCAGTAATTGGAAGGCTAATGCAAATCATATTAGAAGTTCGCCTAATCGAAGTGCTGGACAATAATTTATTAATCAGTATACTAAAGGAAAAAGACAAACGAAATAACATAAAAATGCTTGAAAATTACTTACAATCCAATGTGAAATGTGGGGTTGATGTTCACTGATGATTTTTGCCATCCTGGGCGGTAGAGAGGCTACTGCAGTGATCAGGCTTTGTTCCTGGTTTACATTTTGGTTGTTTCTCTCTTTTGACTTGATAACGCTCATTGCAGAGAAAGATGCTTCACAAAGGCAGGTAGACCCAAAGGGCAGAAGGTTTTCCGAAGCCTTCTTTCTTAGGTCAGGGTGCTCCTTCTTTACACAGCTCCAAAACCGTGTGAGGATTGAGCTTTCAAATATCAGTTCGAGGCCACGGTCTGAACACACTTCTATCAGTGCTTCCTGAAGGCAAATAGGAAGCTTCTTCATATCATTTTCAGATAGGAGGAATGGATTTCTACCCCAGGAAAGTATGATTTAAAAGCACACATAAGATTGGTCAAATGTTCCACAATAACTGGTTTCACATTGTTAGTGGAAAAATAAGCATCTGACGGAGGAAAACACGTAAAATCTCCCACTGAGCATATCTCCTTCCACAACTCTATTTTCTTTTGAAAATCACCAACTTTATCATCTAAGTTCAGAAAGTTTGTATCATTGCCCTGCAGAGAAAAAATTTACTTATTCAGCTTGCTAGATATGTCTGCAAGATATGCCAGATGTGCAAGCCAAGTAGCGTTTTCAAAAAATGTGGCAAAAGGAGATCCATGTTCTGATGAAAAGGAGCCTACCTTATCTCGCAACACGAACACAACCTGGCGAGTACCCTCCCCCTCGACAGCCAGCGCGCCTCTGTGTGCAGTAATAGCTCTGTGTGCTCAGAGCCTATGCTTTCGCAGAGTCTGTGAAACTGGCGAGCATTAAGTGGCCTTAACTTTATAAAGTGGATTACTTTGACGCCATCATTTAATATCCTATGCAACTCTGAACTCATTTTTTGGATGCTGTGAATGATGCAACGAGTGCACTCCACATCATGATTTTCTTTCTTAATCCATGCAACGAGTCCCTTCACTTTCCTGGTCATGGATACAAAAGCGTCTGTATATACGATAATGCAGGATTTCCAACAAAGCCTTTGTTCAGAGAACTGATTAACGACATTGAAAATGGCTTCCCCAATTGTGTATTGTAACTTTCTGCAAAAAAAAGTACGTGTTCTTTTACATCATCTCCATCACTGTTTCTCACAAATGAGACAAGTTGAGCCTGTTCACTGACGTCAGTCGATATTTATATTCATTTCCTTTACCCTTCGAGAAACAGTTTGGTGTGACAAAGGAACAGCCTTTAGCTGGTCAGCTGCCTTTTTATCTAGCATTTTTTCAGCCATCACAACTGCAGCTGACAATATCAGTTCTTCAGCTATATTAAATGGCTTTCCAGCTTTAGCAGCAAATAAAGATACAGCTAAGGATGCTTCAAGAGCTTTGTTTGACGTTGTGGAGGCTTTCTTAATTGTTGTCTGGGAACACTTAAAATCAGAAAGTTTTCTTTTAAAAACTCCGCCGGTTTACCAACATGACACTGACGTTTCGTGTTAAGGTGACGTTGGAGGTGAGCTGGTTTCATACTACTGATGGCTAACCTTTTTCCCACAAAAGAAGCACAAAGCTTCCGGAGGATCAGAATTAATAGAAGTAAATCCCAAAAGCACATAATCTTCCTTGTACTGCCGATATTTCGGTAACCTAGGTCTGTTTTCTTTCTCTTCACAGCTGCTACAGCTATTACATTTTAACCATCCATCCATACTTCTTGCTGTTAAAGAAATAACTGTGTCTGTAAGGTTACATGTGAATTAGAAAAGAGATGTTCACACATTTACTCCTAAGACGAAACTGAGC
Source organism: Panulirus guttatus (assembly GCA_032361385.1). Taxonomy (NCBI): domain Eukaryota; kingdom Metazoa; phylum Arthropoda; class Malacostraca; order Decapoda; family Palinuridae; genus Panulirus; species Panulirus guttatus. The sequence goes on from JAUUDW010628012.1 coordinate 9,409, forward strand.
AAGCGTGACTCGAACGAGGAGCTCAGCACTGTTCCTGTAGGCGTCCCGCCCCGTTTCCTCTCCCTCCCCTCTACTCCCATCTCCCCTCAATTTCTTTCTCGTTCATTTTAATTCTCACTCTGTTTTCTTGTCATTCACGTCAGTTGGAAACTGCGTAAGTGTTGTGGTTATTCAGTTACTCTAAATTCTTAAACAAACACCCATGCATATATACATATGCTCAGTAAAGTTACCGATCCAAAATGCCATAAGACCTGCATGTAATACAGTTTGAAAAAAAAAAATTTTCATTATCTTCTCACGTACCCCTTTGAACAATGCTGAGTACCCCAAGGGTACACGTATCCCAGTTTGGACAACGCTTCTCTAACGCACATGGACCATGAGCGTCTCGTTATTGGAAAGCTGAATGGAAAAAAAGTCTTAGAGTGACAAATTTTTGATGTGTGTTCAGGAGATTTCTACATCAACGTTACTAACCACACTGTAGTCAGAGGGGCTGATGCAACATCAATACTAGATCTTATCTTTTCGTATTATCGCATGGAAAAAGAAACAAATCATACCCCAATTAGAGAAAAATGACCACAGAATGCTTGACTTGGACTACGTAATTAGTAAGGACATAAAAAGATCAAACACAACAAGACTCAAAAGAGCTGACACACTCATGGAATCTTCATAGAACAAAACGATTTCTTAGCGAAGAACGATTGGGAAATGAAATTCCAATGTCAAATTACATAACGCTTCCGGAAGATTCTGTGAAATGTACCATAAGGGGTTAGTTCGTGGGTACCACGGGCGGGGAATGGAGAAGGTAAGTCAGAAAAGAGAGAGATATGGCATCATGAAATGTATCAAAATCAAACTGAATATGGGGATGTACAATGAAGGCGATAAAAACGGCACAACAGACAGCCAGCTTTTAAATTAGAGGAGCAAAGAAACTCTTTAGAAAACTCCTTCATCCTACGCTAACATGAGTAAATGCCAAATGCTGACCATTTAAACTTACAATTTATCACGATTACCCAAATCTAAGACAACCTTTTGTTTTACTAATCACTGAAACGAAACTTACGAACTTTGACACAAACATAACAAAACTCAAAATCAATGGAGATAAAGTTGTCCAGCAGGAAGGCTGTCTCACAACACTTCAGGCCAGGTTGTAACCACTCAAATCGTAATGCCTAGTCGGTTCCACGTACGTGCTCACAGCCAACGACCAGATGAGGGATACTGAGCAAACACCCTGTTATGATGCCTTCTTCTGCCCTCGAACACCAAGCTGTGCAATCCTCTTCCTTGTTTTGCCTTTCCCTCTTCGTATAACCTTTCGTCCTTGAAGATCTCGGTCTACAAACACCAGCGGAGCCGTAATTATTTTCTACTTTCTTTTTCTTTTACTTTTTCTTTCACTCGAGATTGTACATAATTTGTTCGTTCCAATTCAGTCCCCATATATAGAAAAAAATAAAAATGGTCTGAAGCCCGAATGACTTACTGCCTGGAGCTGCTGATGTGATCTGTCCAGTAGCGTCTCTGCACTATTAGCACCTCGTTTTCTGTCTCTTCAGCCACCCACATTCTTGCCCAAGCTCCACATGAGCCAGTCAGCTCTCTACCCTTGAGGTCGGTCATACGCATTGGGTACAATCTCTCGACGCTCGAGAAACTGATTAATCGGTCATTTAACTGCCTCGTTTCCTTATTTCACCGGTAGCTAGCTGCTTGCACGCCTCACTGTAAATACCAACAATGCACGTGGCTTTATGTATTGCAGTTCCGACTACATCGGGCATTCAGAACGTCTTAATATTTCACTGCCCATTACTGCTACTGCTAAGGCACTCTTACTCTTATACAGCCATATAAACATATGGGGCAATAGTTACGTCGTCATAGTTAAATGACCTTCGTTGCTTTACATTACCAGAAACAATGAACAATCAACCTGTCTAAAAATCCTTTATATAAGCTCACGAACAGAGGGGTATAAAACAGACTGTATCTAATGTGAGGGAAAAGCTCAAATGTGATAGTCATATTCAGCGGTTTTTTCATTTCCTGTTAGTCACATACGAGCATACAATAATTCATAGCTATCCTTCCATTACAGATAGAGGTCTAACTTCCTGCATACATCATGCGAGTAATATGTTCAACATAACGTTATAGTTTTGTCCTTCGTATAATGAAATCATTCTTATTGGCTATATACTTATGGTAAGTGACAAACTGTACACAAAATCTCTTGAAAATTTTTCTTTGAAACTTTCACACCAGAAAAAAAGATATGTCTTTAAGAAAATATTCTGAGTTTTTCTATAAACTCAACTTTATAAAATGATATAGAATAATATAGATAATGGTGGTAGATAGGGATGCAGACAGATAATGGTAGATTTCTACACCAATTTTGATGGTAATATAAACATAATGAGTAAAATCATGTCTTCTTTGCTTTAACACCAGAGTTCAGTAATGAGCCTGGAGCGTTAATGAGTTCGTCCTCTCGTTCACATTCCTTCCCCCTGACACTAAACACAGACCCCGTTGCTGGTCTTAGGTGAGCGGTCCCTTGCTCTAGCCCTGGCCCTGGCTCTGGCCCTGGTTCTGGTTCTGGCCCTGACTCTGGCTCTGGACCAGGCTCTGGCCATGGCTCTAACTCTGGCTCTGGCCTTGCCTGTGGCTCTGGCTTTAGCTCCGGCTCTAGTTCTGGCCATGGCCCTAGCTGTGGCCCTGGCCTCGGCCCTGCCTCTGGCCCTGGCTGTGGCTCTGGTCTTTCCTCTGACTCTGGCTCTGACCCTGGTCCTGGCCTTTGCCCTGACTCTGGCTCTGTTCAACGATATTTGCACTCGGACAACAACGCAAATAGTGGTACAGATAGTGATGCAGATGGTGACAAAAACAGTGATACAGCGATACAGATAGTGATGCAGATACTGATACAGATAGAAATACTGGTAATATATATAGTGATAAAGACAATAGTGGAAGATAGCATTGCAGATAATGGTGGAAGGTACGGATGCAGACAGATAATGGAAGATAGCGATGATAATAGTGGAAGATAATGATGCAGATAATGGCACAGTAAGAGGCAGGGAAACGCTGCAGAGCCCGACTCAGAAGGTGGTGCAGAGTGATGCACAGAATGACGTAATGAGCGATCCAAGTGATGCACGGAATGACGTCGCCATGGAGGTGATGAAGTGAGTTAGGGTGACATGATGAGTGACTTAGTGTGATTCAAAGCGAGTTAGTTCTTTTACAGTGACTCACTGCGTCTCACAATAATTCAGAGTGACACAGACAATAGCTCAGAGTGACTAAGTGTGACAGCGTGACTCACACTAGATATGTACTTTAACGTTACCACAAAAGTAAATCATCATGGAATTGGTAGAAAATATAGACCACTGGACACATAGAAGTGAAGGTGAACGTCTCTGTTATAATTTCTAGTTTTAAAGATCTTCATTAGTCTAGAAACACAGAGACAAAGCATTTCAGTGATAACATAGGCGAAGGGGCACATGACTAGGTGGGTAGGTGGAGGCCAGTATAGAGCATCCAGTGGGTACAATACAACGACATAGGTGGGTTATAGGTGGGCCCGAGTTATGACCCCAGAGGGCCCACTATCCCGTCAGAGGGGTTGGATGGGGGGGGGGGGAGGGGTTCTAGGGTACATCAAACATGTGATAACTATTCACAGGAGACCAAATGATACTGACGACAACACAGGTAACAGATAAAGATTTGAATTATCTATGGCATTTGTATATTACGAATCAAGTTGATACAGAACAACAGAAAGTATCGTGGCTTGTATGGGTAGGAGTAAAGACAATGAGAACACATCACATTACATATAAGACTATGTAGCTACAAAATATTACTCATACTAAGTGTTAACATAAGATTATCTCAGACTTGTAACACCTACTTCTGTTGTGACCTTAATCCACATATAGACACATCAGAGTGACTTAAACTCATAAAGAAAGTGAATCACTTTAAGTCCACCTAACTTTTAGTGACAGAGTGACTCAGAGAGACCTGAATCATGATTCAGCGTGTGATGTAGAGTGAGTCAGAGAATGCTTCAGTGATTCAGTGTTGTAGTGCAATTTAAAGGGTGTTGAAAAGAGATTCAAAGAGTTTTGCAGTGTTTGAATGTGTACAGAAAGTGGTTCACAGAGTACTGAAAAGTGATTCAGAGAGTGTAAGAGAGAAATTCAGAGAGCGTTAAAGAGGGATTGAAAGAATGCTACAGGGGGATTCAGAGGATGTTACAGAGTGATTCAAAAGGTGTTACAAGCGATTCAACAGATACTAAAGGGAGTCTTACAGAGAGATACTGTGGTGGTAACACTGTGAGAAACAAACCAGCCCCGTGCGTTGTGCTACAGCAGTGGTGTCTGAGGGGAGACAGGATGCCAGCCTCTCTCCCGCTGCTCCACTACTTCCTCCCGATGATATTGGCCGTGTTGCTGCTACCCGGCCTCTCCCGCCGCATGACCATAGTACCACAGTGGCCCACTCAACACGCACAGGATGGATTATAGGTCTCCTTCTGTTACCAATCTACAAGTGGCCTACCTTAACCTCCCCCTGAAATAGAAAATATGTATCCTCACTGAACATATGTTTCAGGTTACCTAAATTTAAGTCCCTCCTATACGCATGTCGAGCAGGTGCCTAAAAATTTCCACCCTCTATGAAAAATATATACACACATTGGATACGACCTAAATTTAAGTCCATCCTATACATCTATCAACTAGCTGCCACAAATTCCCTTTTCTCCTTATACAAACATATCCACAAGAGATATGACTTAAATCAAAATCCCCTTAAAACTGAAGACCCCAATTTTAAGTTGCCCCCCTAAACATGTGTGCCGCAGGTGACCTAAATCGCAGTCCTCCCACCCCACCTCTACCCTGCCTCCCCCATCCCCCTAAACACGATATGCAAATGATGTTGACAGTATTACGAACATATTTAAGCCGCACCAGTTACCTTGCCTGCCTCCCTGGTAGTGATAACTTACGCCCGTCTCTCCTCCTCGGTCACCCGTGCGCCACGCTGACTTACGGCAGTCAAAACGGCAAGGGGGAAAAAAACTAAAGTGTTATCAAACACTCATATCATATGAATCATAAAGAAAACGGGAGATAGAAAGTGGGCGCGGGCCACAAAAAACGGGAAGCGCTTTGCCTCCTGCATCTTTAATAAGAAGTCAATAGAGCAGATAATCTATTCAAGCCTTTGATATGACGAATTATGGTGGACAGGGGAGGATCTGCCCATGGTGTCATGGCGGACAGACATCTGTTCCTGGCCCTCATTGTAATTACGTATTCATGCAGATGATGGCCGCACAATGATGGTAAACACTGAGGGTTTGATGGCCCGCCCAGCTTACTGTAAGCGGCGAGTACACGGTCGTGTGCACATGGTGGTGTGTACATGTTGCTGTGTACATGGTGCTCGCATATGGTGATATGTACATGGTAGTATCTACATTTAGTGTGTACATGATGAGATGTACATGGTAGGTGTACATGATGTTATGTACATGGTAGTATCTACATTTAGTGTGTACATGGTGATATGTACATGGTCACATCTACATGGTAGTGTGCATACTGTTGTGTGTATATGGTATGTGAACATAGTGATATGTAAAGGGTCGTATCTATATAGTAGTGTGTACATGTGGTGTGTACATGGTGATATGTACATAGTCACATCTACATGGTGATATGTACATAGTCACATCTACATGGTAGTGTGTACATGGTTGTATGTATATGGTATGTGTAGATGGTGATATGTACAGAGTAGTATCTACATAGTAGTATGTACATGGTGATATGTATATGGTCACATCTACATGGTAGTGTGTACCTTGTTGTGTGTATGTGGTATGTGTACATGGTGATATGTACATGGTAGTATCTACACGTAGTGTGTACATGGTCGTATGTACATGTTCGTATGTATATGGTATGTGTACATGGAGATGTACAGTATACATGGCAGTGTTTACACTAGTGTGTACATGGTGATACGTGCATTGTGGTATGTATACGGTGTGTGTACATGGTACAGCGTACATGATGGTGTGCACATAGTAGTGTGTACATGATGATGTTACATGGTAGCATGATGTGGATAGGTGCACATGGCACTGTGTACATGTTGGTGCACATGAAAATGTATATATAGAGCTACTTTTTTTTCGTTATGTGTGTACGGTCAAGTCGGTAAAGTATACTGTTTATGTGCACGTGGGGTTGTGTGTCATGATGTGCACATGGCGGTGTGTACGGTGTGGTGTGTACATAGTGATGTACATGCTGGTTAGCACATGGTGATGCACAAATGATGTACACACACCATGAGATTCTTTATACTGGTACAAATATTACATTATGTACGTGGTGTGACAGATAGTGTACATAAACTTGGTATAAATATCTTGGTATACATACAGAGAGTGTACGTATACATGGTTTACATAAACAGGATATACGTATAGTACATGGTGTACATACACAGGGTGTACGCACCTTGGTTTATAGAAAAATATGTAGCATGTGCATAAGCACTATACAGAAATCCATTACACATGTATTGAGATACAAGACACCGTAGTACCCTAAATCAGGGGTTGTGAACGAGAGATACATATTTCGGATACAGGCGACAATGGTACATGCGACTGTAGTGGTTACAGAGCCTGTACATACACCTGCAAGCATGGATGCTTCACGGGTGTACTAAAGTGTGGTTGTACATCCTACCCGGTCTCCCCAGTGGGTGTACACCCTGCCTAGCCAGGAGGCAACCCTTGCAGGCTCTCTCCTCAGTGGGTGTACACCCAACCTGGCCAGGAGGCAACCCATGCAATCTCTCTCCCCATTGGGTGTACACCCTGCCTGGCCAGAGGGCAACCCCTGCTGTCTCGCGCCCGAGTGTGTGGACATCCTGCCTGGCCAGGTAGCAACCCCTTCAGTCTCTCTCCCCAGCGGGTGTACACCCTGCTTGGCCAGGAAGCAACCCCTTCAGTCTCTCTCCCCAGTGGGTGTACACCCAACCTGGCCAGGAGGCAACCCCTGCAGGCTCTCTCCCCTGTGGGTGTACACCTTGCCTGGCAAGGAGGCAACCCCTGCAGTCTCTCTCCCCAGTGGGTGTACACCCTGCCTGGCCAGGAGGCAACCCCTGCAGTCTCTCTCCCCAGTGGGTGTACAACCCGCCTGGCCAGGGAGCAACCACCTTCCCAGCCGTCCTGCTAGACCCCCGCCCCTCGCGATGCGCTCCATTACGCGATTAGCGGGAACACAGGCCGGGGCAACTGACTAGCCGGGGCGTCGCTTCAATAGACAAAATATGATGCGACCGTGAACTTCGTAGACCAACGCGCGCGAGAATAATATAGAAAAATGGCGATACCATGAGACGGTGGGGCGCCCCTCACGCCCTATGGCTGGGTGATGGGGGCCAAGGGATGGGAAGGGATGAGAGCAAGGGGCAAGGGGTAATGGAGGGGTTAATGGGTGTGCTGTAAATAGATGTAAACACTTGATGTATGATGACCCATTAATTCTGTTGGTGTATGTCTGTCTACCAAGCCCCTAGTCACACAGGTATGCAAACGCACACACAAACCTTCATACATATGTGCGTATTTTGATCTCAGACACACACACACACACAAACACAGCAGACATAAATTCATGACGTTGTATGACAGGAGAGAGCGTTCAAGAGATGGGGCCCCATGAGTGTAAATCTCCCTCCCTGTACAATACAAACAGGCAATCAGATATAAGTAATTACACGCACACAACACGAGGGAACAATCAGAATGGAGAATAAAGCAGTAAAATATCCACTTCGCAGAGATAGCAGAGTATCAATAATGGGAGATTCTAATTATAAAGAGACAGACGGGGAATCTATATTCTCATGTAGATGGAGAATCATGGAGACTCAAGGTCTTAAGAGTGTATATTGGAAAATTCCCTGTACAAATGTGCCAATGGACACACTAGGAAGTGAGCGACTTGTATACCATCATTACTAGATTTTCTCTTCACACAGACTAGCACGGATGTTGAAAATATCATACACTATACACCAGTCAAAAAATGTGATCATGCAGTGGCTGAGTTTGACCGCGTGGTGGACGAGGCTGCTAAAAGAGCAGAAATGAGACCAGGATCATAAGAGGAGATATATTCGTGGAGAGTAAGGAGGTCTCGGCGGTTTCTATGATAACGTAATCTAGACAATGAAGTTCAGTAGCCAGGAGCCAAGGAACTGTGGTGGAAAGTTTTGAGAAAATTTAAAAAGTAGTCGGAACATGGGTACCTCCAGCCTCAAATAGGTAGAAAAGGCTGAGAAAGAGGGATAAGCGGTTAAATAAACGATGTCAAAAGCGAAGGAACTTCGTGATATGATGTACCGAATATACGTTTTGGCGCTCTCAAGTCAAGCAGCATTCATAAAACAGCAAGAAACGAGTATAAATGGATAAAAAAAAGGAAAAACACAGAAACTTTGAAATATAATGTTGAAGACATGGCAGAAGATATTCCTAAAGCTTTCCATATACTTTCTATTTCACACATGTTCGTCATTTCCCATGTGAGAGAGGTAGCGTCAAGAACAGATGACTGAGCCTTACAGGAAAAATTCCTCACTTGGCTTCTTGCTCTGTTTCTTCTTTTGTAAAGTAATACAGGAAGGGACGATTTTCAACCACCCGCTCCCGCCCCTCTAGTCGCCTTGTAAGACACGCAGGAGTAAATTGTCTGCTGAAAGGCAGGTAACCGTGCTAAAGGATTCAGCAGGTAGAGTCGTAGAGGATGGAGTGAGGAAATAGCGAGATCAAAAGTGTTTTCACAGTGGAAGACTTGATGACCCTGTTGCTCACACTACTGTCCATAGTTTTCTACACACTGATGAATCATACAATGGTAATCATTCTCGTTTCCATATTCTTTCTCATCTTCTACACACTGTTGTTCTTAAAGGTCATTATACCACTACTCATAAAGTTCTTCTTACTCACGGTCATAATGTTCTTCTTATTATGAGTCATAATATCTTTTATACAAACGTTCACATAATGTTCTTCATAATGTTGCACACAATGCTCTTTACACTGCTGGTCGTAATGTTCTTTATACTGTTGTTCATAATGTTCTTCATACTGTAGCACACCAAGTTTTTAGGCTTGGTCATAATTTTCTTTATACTGTTATTCATAATGTTCCTCAAACCTTACTCACAATGTTTTGAACACTTTTGCTCATAATGTTGTTCAAAATGTTCTTTGTACTTTCTCAAAACGTTCTTCATACTGTTCGCCATACTTCTGTTCATAAATTTGTTCATACTGACTTAATCCACAGTACACCATATAATTTTTTATACTGTTGTTTACAATGTTCTTATTACTGTTTTTTTTTTTTTTTTTTTTTTTTATGTTAGCTGAGACGGCACGGGCAACTGAAGCCCTAATCAAGGCCATCCCATTA
>JAUUDW010628024.1:0-11402 GCA_032361385.1 Panulirus guttatus
AGCAGCAGATTTGATACATTTGGGACAAGGTGGCAAGTAGAATGAGAGAGTTCCAGTTGTCTGCTGAATCATGTGATTCAGGCACTGCTTCAACTGGAGAGGGAGGAAGAATAGTTTGCCAAGGTCTTCTGAAAAACCTATTCAATATCAGTTGTGTAGAGCTAAATATGAATCAAAACAATTTTACCAGGGCATATGGTTTATGATTATGATACTTTTTGCTCTGACATCATTATGAGAGGTATGATGACTGAAAACCCCTAAAATATCTTTAAATATTCCATTATCAATGAAAATGAAAATTCAAACTGGTAAAGTAAAAAACTGATTTTAAATATGTCACCAATGCAAGGCTGTAGTGTTATTCTGAAAATCTGCACCCTAATTCTCAAAGGTCACTGTTGCAAAATGTTGCTCTATGAACCATTGTTCTAGAACCAGTGTGATGACCCTAATATGGAACAATGCACAGGAGTAACAAGAAATATGTTAAATAACTATGCCTTCTATAAGGAGATGCTTCATGAGGAAACAAAAATCTAGACAATCAACCTTTGATGCCTTCTTTATAAAGAAGGAGGATGGGCCACAGCCTGTCCCATCTTCTCAGGAGTAGCTGCTGTCTCTCGTCTCCTACCATTACCAGTAGGAGCAAGGCAGTGGCATTAGAAAATACAGCAAGCTCCAAAAAAAAGTAACTGGTGAGTGTTATTAAATCATTTCATTATTATTTTTGTTTACAAATTCTTCATTCTATCTACAGAATGCCATGCTCTCTTACACATGAGCAAAAAAGGCTGAAAGCTTTAAAAAACATATACTATCATGTTTATATCACTGTACTGGAGCTGTTTGCCTGCCGCTTAATCTTTTCATATGGAGACAGCAATGGAAACATCACATATTTTCACATAACTTTTTTCTAACGTATGAGGGATACTTTAACATTTATTCACTGCCTAGTCATTCTGAAAGAAGAAGCAGTATCTACAGGCATTCCTAATGAAAATCATTTATCACTTTGACTCATTTGATATTATGCAAGATCCCATCTCCATAAGAACCATGTTAAAATGTCCTTCCTTAATGGATTTTCTGCTTTGAAGACACACATTAGAAATGTATCCTGTCCATTGAAAGAGGTACCAATGTACAGCCCTACCAAAAAAGATTTATCATTTACAGCATAACCACAAGCAGGTGGAGTGCTCACACCAATATGTTGATTGTTATCAATGTTTATAAATTCAAAACCTTTCTTCAAAGTAGCTTCATCAAACAAAAATAATGAAATTATCTATGATACATTTTACAAGCCTTCAGAAAAGTAATATGGTTTAAAAGACCAAGGGTAAAGTGGAAGGAAACATCGGAAGTGCAAATGAGAGGGAAGGTGTCTCCGAGGAAGAATTTGCAGATACATGATGAGAAAATGGTGAATGCAGTTGACTCTGTATTAACCACCCTGAAATACATGAAGCATAAATTCAAAGACTGATAAGCAAGCTATCCAAGCTGTCATATAACTGAGCAGATGTGATCAGGATAATTTTATACATGATCTTATTTTGATTAAGATAACAAAAATGCATTGATATGACAATACTGGAAATCAAAAGCAACATATACCTTATTCAGGAAGATGATTCAGCCTTGTATCACAAGAAAAAGTCAGATCATTGGATTTTTCTATGTCACTACTAACGTGATGGAAGAACACCACATATGACTGCATCAGCATGATGTATGAGTACCACATATGTCTCGTCCACACAGCTGTAAACGATGGAAAAGAGCTAGAAATCTTCAATCTATGATATGAATGTCCTACACTTAGGAATATGCATAAATATGGCCTTTTTTGGCCCTAAGTTAGCCAAAAACATATTCATAAAAATTCTGTTATATCAACAGGTGGTACAAAAATTTTTTAACATACTTGACCACCTTTTTCTGTGTTTGCGAGATAGTTCCAGGAACAGACAAAGAAAGGCAGTATTCACTTACATCAATCTCTAGCTGTTATGTGTAATGCACCAAAACAACAGCTCCCTATCCACAGCCATGCCTCACAGGCCTTATCGTGGTTTCCCCCGGCCGCATCACATGACCTGGTTCTATCCACTGACAGCACACTGAACCCTATATACTACATTGTTCTAATTCACTCTATCCCATGCACACCTTACATCTCCCTGCACACTCTTTATATTTTTTTTCTTTTATGTTGAAGGCTCCAGTCATGTACAAAAGTCCACATTAAGGATGGGCCCAAATTGAAATAGAGAGAATTGAGAAAGGAGAAAAAACAGAGAGAGAAAGTATTTACAAATTTTTGAGAAAGTGAAGAACATGTCTCTTGAAATGAGCCAGGTCATAGTTATTGGGAAAGACATGAACAGGTAGAGAGTTCCAAAGCTTTGACGTGTAGCAAAAGAAGCAGTTATCAAAACGGCACACCCTTGAGTTCCCGATGACCACACAATAATCATGTGACGCATCAGCTTGCCGAGTATTCTGTGGTCTAAATAGTGGTGGTCCTGATCACTCAAAATCTTTTTCACTCCATTCTTCCTTCTCCAATTTGGTCTCCCCCTTCTCCTTGTTCCCTCCATTTCCAATAAGTTTACCCTCTTTCTCAACATCTGAGTCAATCTCTCCATATGTCCAAACCATTTCAGTACACTCTTTTCAGCTCTCTCAACCACACTCTTTTCATTACCAAACCTTTCTCTTACCCTTTTATTACTAATTCAATCAAATCACTTCACACCACACATTGTCCTCAACCATTTTATTCCAACACATCCACCCTCCTTCACACTCCCTCATCTATGGCCCATTCTTAGCATCCATATGACATTTTTGAAACTACTATACCTTCAACATACCCATTTTATCCCTCCCAGATAATGACCTCTCATTCCACATATTCTTCAGAGCTCCTAAAACCTTCACCCCCCTCACCCATCCTTTGATTCTCTTCCACTTCTATGGTTCCATTTGCTGCCATGTCCACTCCTAGGTATCTAAAATACTTCACTTTCTCCAAAGTCTCTCCTTCTAAACTCACACCTGATCTGACTTGTCCATTTACTTTGCAAAGCCTGATAACCTCACTTTTATTCATATTTACTCTCAACTTCCTCCTTTCACACACACTTCTAAACTCATTCACCAACTGCAGTTTTTCACTCAAATCTGCCACCAGTGCTGTGTCATCAGCAACAATAATATATACTTGATAATTGAACAGATATGAAATTGCCCAAATACTCTGTAAGAACATTAATGTAGCGCAGGTGATCAGATTAAACAGAGCATCATACTACCACTGTAGATCTTATGTATGTGAGGATAATAAGGGAAGCTGATACACGGCATACATTGTTTCAGCTTCCCTTATTATCCTCACTTTATAAAGGAAGCTGATATGTGTTGTACAGTGTATCTTCCCAAAACCAAACTAAGTGATGTGCAAGGAAGTTGAGATTGGGACCTATTTTAAGTTTAGGGAGAAAAACCTTTATCCCCCGGTCCCAGACTATTTGGTCTGGGTTTTGGACATACTCAGGATTTTAAGAGAAATACTGAACACCATTAATGATCTACTTGGAGAGAGAAAATGTCTACAACCTGGAATGGTATTCTTTTTTTCCTCCTATAACCAGGACAAAGCCTGAAGACTGGGAAGTTTTAAAGATACTGCAATCTGTAGGATCCAGTGTGATGGTGACAGCAAAGGAGGGAGTGGCACTTCCACTGCAGGAGGAGTTATGGACTGGGTTCAAGATTGAAAGAGAGTTCCATACTGATTTGGGTAAGAATGAAAGTGAATTACATGAGGTGGGTAATCATAAGACCTTATGCACCAGGGAGTGAGAAGAGGTGAATGAATGCATCAACAATTTTGAATGGGATCAAGTATTGGTGGTGGAAGCTTTCAGTGCAAGAGCAGATGATGTGGCAGTTAAGGGTATGACTGTGGGGCATGGAATACGTGGTGTAAATGAAAATGGTATGCAGCTTGTCAAATAATGTGCAGAAAAAGGACTAGTTAATGGAAAAACCAGGATTAAAAAAGCTGCATACATAAGTATACATGGGTGAGTGGGCATTATTGGATTATAAATTAGTTGATAGGTGCACAAAGAGAGACTGTTGGATATGAATGTGCTAAGAGGGGCAGCGGGCAGGATGTCTTATCACTTCCTGGTACTGGCAAGTTTGAAGAAGAGGGTGGTTAAAGTGAATGATCTTGAAAAAGAAGCTTGTGTGCTGAGAAACTAAGAGAGATATGGTGAAGAAAGACATGAGGGTAAACAAAACTAGGGAAGTGGGTGAGGAATGGAAGGTGTTTAAGGAAGCAGAGCTTACATTTGCAGGCAAAGAGTAAGACAAGCAGAAGGGGAAATGTGGACTTTTGAAAAACAGAAGTGTTGAGATGAGGAAGTTAAGTTACTGAAAATGTGATGCAGAAAGAGAGGTGTACCAGCACTAACTGCAGGGACAGAGTCTGTTTGACCAGGAGATATACTAGAAAATACAGCAGGACATCAAGACCAAGATGCAAGGGCTTAAAAGGAGGGCAACTCAGAGATTGGGTGAGAAAATATCAGCAAACTTCCGGAAGGATTTTTCGAGAGGAGGTAGACATTGTGAGGAGAACAAGAAAACAAACGGGAGCTTGAATGATGGAAAATGATAGGAGAGTGATACCAGGCAAAGAATAGGTAAGTAGGATATATAGCGAGTATTTTGAGGGACTGCTACATGTGTCAGATGATAGGGTGGCAAATGTGGGGAGTATGGGATGTGGAGGTATGAAGATCAAGAGATTCATAGCAAATGGTGTAGGGGAAAGAGAAAAGGTGGCATAAGATGAAGTGTGGCAAAGCAGGGGGGGGGGGGGTGACAGTATTGTTATTAGTCAGGATTTTCACTATATGTATGGCTCAAGGTTAGATGCCTGAGGACTGAAGGAATGCCTGTACAGTGTAACTGTATGAAAGCAAGGAGGATACAAGTGAATACTAAAATATAGGAGCATGAGTGTTGAGTATACCTGGTAAGTAATTTGGGAAAGTGATGATTGAGAGACAAGTGGCATGCACATATAATCAGACTGGACAGGAGTTTTGTGATCTCAGGACTTGTGGATATATGGAACAGGACCTTGCTTTTGGAGAATTTGTGAAAAATACTTAAAGAAATACAAGGTTTTGTAAGTGGCACTTATGGATCCTGAGAAAGTGTATGATAGGTGTGACAGAGATGTGAAGTGCTACAAATGTATGGCATGGGAGGAAAGTTACCAGAAGCACTGAGGAATTTCTGTGAAGAGAGTAAGGCATGTGTGCGAGTACGAGAGAAAGAGGGGGAGTGGTTCCAGGCCTTCATCAAGGTGTGCAATGCACATCAACTCCTGCTGACTTCAGGTTAAAGAAAGGATACAGCTATAAACATAAAAAACTTTATTAAATAATAACTGTATGAGGGTGGGAACAAACCAATGGGGGGATTGTCTGGCTTCTAGAATGAGTGGAGTGGATTGAACTTGGCCCATAGCTGGGTGGCATGTCTGGTCTGTTACTTAAACAAAGGATTTTTGTGCCTATATGAGATACAAAAGGGGGGTAGCGAATATGTCTTTTAGGTATGGTTCTTACAATGGCTTTCAGCTATCTACCCATGACTTCTACAAAATGGCTTAACCCTTAGAGAGAATCAAACATTTTCAAGAGCATTCTCTAAAGGTGCAATTCCCCCCCCAAAAAAAAATTACTATCATGAAATATTTCTTACCCTATCATCATATGAATACATTGAGGTTTATATACCTGGCATATCAATTCCTAGGAAACCCAATCATAAAGTGAAAAATAGGGTTTTATAAAAAATGTGGTGTAAAAAGTGCATAATAATTACCCAACTATTTTACTGAGAGGCCAAAAGTAATCAAATAATTATAAAACAAAATATATGCAAATTTTTCTTACTCAAATTCAGGTGAAAAGTAACCTAAAATATGGAAAACCGAGAGGTTAAAACTAATCCAGAAGGAGGTACATATACTGTATTGTAAAACCTAAATTAAATTGTAATTCATCATGTCATCATAAATCATATTCAGATTTAGGCTAAAATTTATTTGAATGCTGGGTAAAGAAATGAAAATAAAACAATAACAACAATAATTCTATTTTTATAGAAATTAGTAAGAAAGCTAAATACAGTTACATATAATATCTATAAATCTCTTCCTATATGACCTCCCATTACCTTAAGCAAAACCCCAACATGAAGGTCCTTCTGTATACATATGACCTCAAAGTCACATCGCAACACCTTGTCACCAAAGTAGCAACATCAGGCATGCAGCACTAAATTACACAACTGGAACAGTAGCTCATGCAGAACAGCATGTCTGCAGAATATCTTCAGGTACTCTCCTAACTCCTATAACCTTGACTGGAGCAAAACACCAACCATCCGAGGCATGACAAATGACACACACAACATTCATTCCCCAAACCCAATAACATCAACACAAAAGCAACTTATAAACTAAATGCCCTCAGAATACTAACTGGCATCAGATTCGGACAAAAAAAAAGAATCCCATATCATCCTAAATAAATAATTCATATGTTCCACTTTAAACTATGCCACACCAGATGGTCTTCCACCCCCTTAAAGCAAGTAGAACAATGATGTAAACCACACAAAATAATGCTCTCAGAACAATCACTGACTTCCTAGCAACTACAAGTGCTTAAAACCTTCACAATGAAACAAAGATCGCACCAATATAGTCCTATCTCGACATGCTTGGGATTCAATTGTACGCAATAGCATTAGATTCCTTCAACCCAAACAAATCTGCAACTAACTGCCAACCTCAGAGTAGAAATTACAGATGCCACATCCCCCAACATATAAACACTTGACAAAATGCATACACACTGAAATAAACAAGCAACCTCCCAACTCAGTCTCAAACTCCAGCTCATCCATCAGAAACCACATACCTAGACAAACAAGAGTCATACTTTCCTGCTTACACTCTACACATCACCCATCACTACAATGCTATACACACTGTTTCCCTCGACACTTCATGCCCACGATGCAGCTACCATAAGGAGTACATCGAGCGCTTACTACTCAACTGTTTGCATTCTTTGGATTGATAGATGCACACACAACACCAAAACTTTATGGCCTATGGTCCCAACCAGTGGATGTGGCCAGCTTCATGAGTGTTGAAAGGGCCTCATAAGGATAGAAGGCAGGAAGTAAGTATACATAGTATTAAAGAGATGACCTTGATTAGGACATTCAGTTCCCTGTGTTGTCTCAGCTGACACAAAAATGTTTTTATTTCTGATGGTGAAATGTCCTTCTACTGCTGAACCTAAAACTGGGTAGTAAAGGCATAAATTTATGTAATATGCCTCCGGCACATCTATATGTTTCCATTACAACAATCTCATAAATAATATCTTAAAAAAGTTTCTAAAAACACTCATGTGGTGTAAGATTTTCCAAACGTAGTCCTAAGAAATCCATACCTTTTTCTAGTTGTTTTGAATTAAATGATGTCACATTCTTCATTCTGGACTATGAGGGCACTACTGATACATCAGCACTGCTGATGGATGGGGTAGTGAAAGCAATAATATCTCTCGGCACTGGCTCACTGAAACAGTCTTGTCACCACTTTCTGAGACACACATCAGGGATTTCTCACTCTCAGAGGCCTACAGCTCTGTTTAAATTTCTTCGTCTGTAGCAAGTGACTCATAATTCCCTGAAAAAATAAGAGAAAATCTTAAAAGGAATAAACAAAAGTTTACAGGGACTCACAAGCACATACTTGCCAGATGAGCTAACATCACTTTATCTTCTGTCTAAATTTATCTCTCATCAAAACACGATAAATTGTATGTATATTTACTTACACAGAGTAGTAATGCATGTAGTACACATTCAAAAACCATATCATAATGTTCTTACCTGGTTTAAAGTACAAATGCAGAGAAAGACGAATTACTGTTACCTGGTATTCTCTCAAGAGAATGACTGATCCTGAGAGTGACTGATCTTGTCTTTGTTTAGGTCTCTGTTCACTACTAGATCCAGCAGATGGCAGCATGTGCTGGAGTCTAGACGCCATAAGATTCAAAGAAAACTGTAGTTTATAACACGAGGGTAAAAGTTCTACAACAGGCTCGGGGATTTTATGACTGTCACAGTTTAGGAAAGTGGAGCTTTTAGTGGAAGATTTGGACCGTCAAACTCAAAGAGTTGATTTTAAAATTGCATACCTAAGTTTAGCACAAGCACCCTATCCTGAACAAGTACACAAATTAACATGCATACTAGAATTTCACATCTTAAAAGAATTTAGTATACAATGTTTGATTAAAAATAATCATAGAACAAGAAGTACTGTCCTTCATTTTCATCATTGCAGTTTCTGACTGACCACTGCATGTGGCCTGGTGGTCCAGACCATCTACATAGGCATTTAATATCTTTTTATTCTCATTCTCAATTTACCTTTTTAACTTTAGCCCCTCAATCAGTGATCCACAGTGTGCTGGTCTATCGCAAGGTCCATCTGGTCCCATGTTAGGTTGTGCAGCTGGAGTTGAGGAGAGTAGTGTGTTTTCCTCAGGAGGGCCACATGATGCCAGTGCCGTGTGACAGTAACTAAGAGCAGCTTTTATCTGCAGGAGTATAACCTGTGTAGAATCTATTCATTTACTACAAATTCATAAGTCTAATTAATCTTAAAACTACAACAGTAGACTTCATTCTTTACAGTCTGGTAAGTCTACATTATACACAGTACCTCCACTTGTCTGTCCCTCGGTAAACCAGACCCTCAGTCAATCCAGAGCTTTTGGGACCTACCAGCCTTCTTATAGACAAGTTGAAAATAATACAAAAACTTGAAAGTGGTGTTGGCAGCAAAAAAATCATGAGGTAGTTTGGCATATCTAAAATAAGTGTCTGACATCAAGAGAAATTACAACAAAAAGCAGTTTGCTTTGACATGTGATATCAGCGCTGGTAGCAGTGTGTTTAAAAGAATGGCTCTGAAACAGCCTAACAATATCATACTGTTTTTATGTTTTACATGTATCATCCACAACATTAATACAGATGATTATTATGAGTTGTATTGGCTTATTATGTTTCATTTACACTTGTACTTAACTTTTTCTTTTTATTTTGGATAGTCCAGACTTTTGGCTAATCCAGGCCACCCTCTACTCTGATTTCTTCAGGACTGCGAGAGTATTCTTTATGTACATAATTACAATTACTACTCTGAAATATAACTGTACATTAACGAAATGCCTAGATTAGGGTAATGGTGTAATATCTCTAAATCATCTGAGTAAGATGGAATGGGTTAAATTAGTAATAGGTTGAATACCAATTAACAGCTTAATCTGTGACAGTATAAGTAATACTGCTTACTGTAGGTTGAGATTTTGATCTTAAATTATGGGGGGAACTGAAAGCAAAGGGGATCTGGGTTGGGATCTCACCATAACTTGTCATTAAGTCTGTCCTCCTGGACTTACAATACCATTCTCAATAGCTTAAGATTTTCAGTGTGACCAAGGAGATTATCATGGATTTCAAAGGATAAGATGAGTTTAATTTTGTATTTTTGTCCCTTCATATGTTAAAGTACCCTCTGCAACCCACAGAACTTAAGTAAATTTGTGGAGCTTCCTTTTCATAGCATGGTTCTTTAACATTACCAGGCATCCCACGGATATCCTGGCCTCAGTTTGTCTTTCTCCCATCCGTATATACTTCAGCAGAGGCTGCAAGGTTAACATGGATGAGCTGATGGACTTGATGAATAATACTGAACTCGTAAGTTACATAGTAATCATGAAGGACATAGAGTTCTGGTTGTGACATCATTATATCATATGGTTATCTTTTGTTTAATCCATGCACAGCAAAGAATGGAGTGTCTCCTATGGACTTAATTAAGTAGGAATTTATCTCACTCTGAACATCCAAAACGCAATCATCCCAGCCCTAATGGATGAAATATACTGTGAGACATACAGTGCTCAACATCTTCCAATTAAGTCTCCCTGCTAAGCTAGTGGAGGCTGGATGATGAGTATGGATACTATATTTCTAATGTAATAAAATTTACATATTTCCTCCGTAAATGCATTGTTAAACTCTCTGCCATTATCATTTAGAATGACCTCAAAAGGCGTTATGCCTGTTAATGATGCAGCACTTAAAGGCAAACAAAACAGTCTTAGCATGTGTATACATGAGTGGTGCCATCTCGCAATAACAGGTGAAAAAGTCTGTCATTAACAACAGATAATGGTTACTGCTATACATACAAGAGAAGCCCCGTAAAGCGTTAAGGACACTCGTTACCATGTTTCATTTGTAAAAAGGTCTCAAGGTAGGTAAGGGAGTACTAACACAACCACTATGCAAGATGGAAGTTTGATACTTATCTACTAACAGGGACCCTCAGTTTACTTGTGATAGTTACGTTCTTGAAAATAGTTCCATAAATCAAAAACATAGAAATCAAATAACATAACTAAAGGAGATTAGGGGGTTTTGTTATTAGTAATACGGTACTGAATATTATACCAGGAAAAAACTACAGTAAGCATGTACTAGGAAATATAGAATACTATGCTGTACAAACTGTACAATTAATTCTATTTAGAAAAGCAGAAAGTAAAAAACTATTGAATCCTACTTATATTTCCCTTTACAGAAAACTTACTTTCTTAAAGGCACCCTCTTCCAAAATAATCTGGTCTCAACCATGTTAAAAATCTGCCAAAAAGAATAACCACCTTCCTTGATATTGATCTCAATGGTTTCCGAGAAGTTTTCAGCTGCAACTACATCAACAGAAGCAGCCTCACTATAGTCATCATACTCAACATTGGCAGAGAAGCCACGCCTCTCACACAGCTAAGGTAGCTGATTGCTTCATGTACAGTGTTTGTGTTGATGTTCATTTATTCACACTGTGTTCACAGTTTATAAACTTAGTGTGAATAAACAAATAGCGACACGAACACTGTATATGAACCAGTCAGCTACTTTATCTATGTGAGGGGCGTGGCTTCAGTGCCAATGTTGAGTATGATGACTACAGTCATCTTGATGTTGTGGCAAGTGTAGCGTTTCCTAGAATTTATGAACCAACCAATACTTACTTGAAATGTCTTAGCACTTGTCCGCCCTGCATCCCTTCCTCATGCCACCAGCACTAGTAAGGACGAGTTAAAACCCCTATGCTCATTCTGGTAATGGCGCTGTAGGCCGCTATTTTGGTGCTACTATAGTATGCGGTCTACCACGGTATCAGACACTAT
>JAUUDW010628034.1:0-10156 GCA_032361385.1 Panulirus guttatus
ACTCAGTCACCAACTTCTGCAGTTTCTCACCCAAATCAATCAGAAGTGCTGTATCGTTGGTGAACAACAATTGACTCACTTCCCAGGCCCCCTCATCCCCAACAGACTGCATACTCGCCCCTCTCTCCAAAATTCATGCATATATACTGGGGAAAGGGGAGAAAGAATACTTTTCATGTATTCCCTGCGTGTCATAGAAGTTGACTAAAGGGGGCAGGAGCGGGGGGCTGGAAACCCTCTCTTTCTTGTATTTCAGTTTCTAAAAGTGGGAACAGAAGATGGAATCAAGCAGGGAGTGCTCAGCATCCTCAAAGGCTCAGATTGGGGTGTTTGAATGTGTGTGGATGTAACCAAGATGAGAAGAAAGGAGAGATATGAAGTATGTTTGAGGAAAGACGCTTGGGTGTTCTGGCTCTGAGTGAAAGGAAGCTCAAGGGTAAAGGGGAAGAATAGTTAGGAAACATCTTGGGAGTAAAGTCACGGGTTGGTGAGAGGACAAA
Source organism: Panulirus guttatus (assembly GCA_032361385.1). Classification (NCBI taxonomy): domain Eukaryota; kingdom Metazoa; phylum Arthropoda; class Malacostraca; order Decapoda; family Palinuridae; genus Panulirus; species Panulirus guttatus. The sequence continues at coordinate 501 of JAUUDW010628034.1, forward strand.
AGCTGAAGATAGAGTAGCACTACTCTTGAAGCAGAAGTTGTGGGAGTGTGTGATAGTGTGTAAGAAAGTAAATTCTAGATTGATGTCGGTAAAACTGAAAGTGGATGGCAAGAGATGGGTGATTGGCGCTTATGCACATGGTCATGAGAAGAAAGATCTTGAGAGGCATGTACCTTGCCTCTGTATACCACACTCCTCTTATTACCATACCCCTCTCGAACCTTATCATTTCTTATTTAATCAACCCTCCTCACACCACATATTCTCCTCAGCCATTTCATTGCCAGCACATCCACCCTCATCCATACTTTTTTTGTTTATAAAACAATTTCCTTTCCTCACATCCAAACCATATCATTAGTTGTTTTTAGTTTTTTATTGTTTTATGGTTTAGGTTTGTGTCAGTATTGTTATATATTTCAGATAATATTTTACAGGACTTCAGACTGCATTTTTCTTCATATACTATAGCTAAACTTGGTATGGGTAACATTTTACCATTTACCTAATGGAATGGGTGAAACTTTGACTCTCTTCATCCACTGATTTTTCATATAACTGGGATTTGAATATCAGCTTTTTATATTGATGCAAATTCAACTGTATCTTTTGATTATCTTGTTTTTCACAGATCTGGATGTTAACAGGAGATAAGCTTGAGACTGCCACCTGCATAGCAAAAAGTTCCCGTCTTGTATCCCCTAATCAGGGTCTTCATGTCATGGGAAATGTTTCAAGCAGGAGAGAAGCTCATTTAGAACTTAATGCTCTCAGGAGAAAGAGTGACTCTGCTCTCATCATTAAGGTAACTTGCAGTCTCCTGAAAATGTTTTGAATGTATTTTGTATACTTTTTCCCAGAAAGTACTGGTATGTTACCAGAGACCTAATATCAGTGCTCAGATTTGCAGTACCTTATCAAGAGAACGTCAGAGTTTAGAGTTTTGATGGTAAGAGAATTGATTTTGTGAATGAAAATGGGGTTAGAAGTGAATGGGAGTGGTACAAACCATGTGACCAAGCTTTGCTTGTCATGGAGACGGAAACTAGTTGAGTTAATCAAAGGATATTTTAAGAATGTTCTTACTGGAATGTGAAATATGAGAGGAAAGAATTGTTTGAAATGTCACTTAGGCTCATTAAGATTGTATGATATCATAAATTCATATTTGTCTACCAATGTTAATGTTGAATTACAGTGACTTTATGGGGTAGCTCTTATTTATAGTGATTTTAGGGAAAACTTTAACCCTTTAGGCAGATTCAAGATAGAAATTGCAGAAGCTGGTGTCTGATGTCCGAGTTTGGAAGAGTGTGTGAAAGGAGGGGTGACTGCTTTAGCCCTTCTAACTATTGTGCTGCTGCTTTGACATCTACTATTTCGAAAGTCTTTGAGTTTTTCATTATCTCCCATATCCTCAGATCTCCCTGATCACCAGTATGTTTTCCATAAAGCCAGATCCACTGGTGATATTCTTTCCTGTCTTACTTATGGCTGTCATCATCCTTGGAAGATTTTGGGAAATCCTTTGCTGTTGCCCTTGATATATCTAAAACTTTTGATAGTGTTTGGCACTGGGGTCTCATCCCTAAACTTCCCTCTTTTGGCTTCCTTCCCTCTTTTTTCTGCCTCATATCTAGCTTCCTCTTTGGCTGATCTGTCTCCATGGTTGTTGATTGATCAGCCTCTCCCCCTTTCTCCATCAACATTGGTGCCTCTCAAGGTTCTGCCCTATTTCCTACACTTTTTTATCACTTTTATCAACAGTTTCCTTTTGTATACACATAACCAAATTCGAGTCATATATTTATGACTTAATACTGCATTCCTCCACATCCTTCAAATCTGCTCCTTCTTCACTCATTTGACCTGCGTCTCATCTTGTCACAACTCACATAGTCAAATCAGACTTGGACAGGATATCTCAGTGAAGACAAAATCTGGTTGAGTTTAATGCCTGTAAGACCTAGTTTCTTCCCATCTCTCCATCAAAAATTTCTCAACTTTCCTTTGGTGGATCTCTAAGCTCCCTTGCTTTGGCTTCCCTCCCTCACTTTGCTCACTCATATTTAGCTCCCTCTCTGGCTGATCTATCTCTATGGTTGTTGATACATCTGCCTTTCCCTCTTTCTCCATCAACACTGGTGTCCCTCAAAGTTCTGTCCTGTCTCCTATAATTTTTCTCCTTTTTATCAACAATTTCTTTCATATGCAAATAACCTGATGCACTCATATTCTCATGAGTTAATAGTGCATTCTTCCACATCCTTCAAATGTGCTCCTTCTTCCCTCACTCAATCTGCATTCCATTTCTTCACAACTTCCTCAGTAAACTCAGACTTGTACAGGATATCTCATTGGGGTGCACAAAATCTGGTTAAGCTTGATGCCTCCAAGACCCAATATTTGCCCATCTCTCTGTCAAAAATTCCTCACAACTTTCCAGTCCCCTTTAGTGGATTTGTAATTTCACCTCTTGACTCATTGAACACACTTGGTATTACTGTAACATTCACACTTTCCTAGAAAGCTCACATTACAGAAATAGCTGAGTCTGCCTCAGTTAATCAAAGGACTGATCCATCCTTGTATGGAGTACTGCTCTCACATCTGGGGTATTTCTAGTTCTGCGTCCTTACTGGACTGTGTTGAAAATAGTCTGACTTATCACCTCTCCCAGGCTAACTTCAAAGCTTGACCCACATGCTATACACCCTCTTCTGTATAGGTAATACTTTGGTTTTTGCTCCTGAAAGCTGGATGTTTGTGTGCCCCCACCATTAACTAGACCACACAATACTCAGCAAGCTGCTTTGTTGCACGATTAGTGTGTAGCTGTTGGCAACTCAAGGGTGGGCAATTTGGATAACTATTTCTTTCTCTACACCTCAGAGCTTTGGAACTCTCTACCTTCTCATGTCTTTCTCAATAACTATGACTCTGCAGTCTCCAAAAGATAGTTTTTTCACTTCCTTTAGACTTCAGAAATGCTCTTCTTGTCTCTTCTTTTACCTTTTCATTAATCTCTATATATTTCAGTGGACTTTTTGTCTGTGACTGGAGCTTCAATCTTAAAAAAAGGGAATAAAAGCAAATTTTTTGGGTCTAGCAAAAGAGACATTAATTGTCATGTGAGATTGAAAGGATGGAAGACCTGGAGGAAGTGGGATGTTTTAGATACCTAGAGATGGATATAGCAGCCAGTGAAAACATGAAAGCTTAAGGGAGCCATATGATGAGTGATGGGACTAAGATCCTGGATGTATTGAGAAGTGAGTGGAAAGAGAGGTAAATTTCTGTGGAGGCAAAGATGGTAATGTTTGATGGTATACTTGTTCCAGTTGTCTTATGTGGATATGAGGTATGGGCCTTAGATAAACAAGTATGGAAGAGGGTGAGTGTGTTACAAATGAAATGTTTGAGGACAATGTGTTATAGGAGGAGTGTTAATCAGATAAGAAAAGAGAGGGTAAGTGATAGGTTTGGTGAGAGGGGTATGTATGAAAGAGCTGAGAAGGGCATGTTGAAGAGGTTTAGACATAAAGAGAAGGTGAGGTCAGAGAGGATAACATGTTGTAAGTGGAGGGAATGAGGAAAAGATGGAAACCAAAGTGGAAGGATGATGTGAAAGGCACTTGGAGTGTTCAGATGCTGAACATGCTGGAGGATGCGAGGCTTGCAAGGGATATAGTGAGTTGTAATGATATGGTATACATGGTCTCAGTGGGTTGAACTAGGGCATATGAAGTGATTAAGGGGAAACACAGAAAGATGTGGAGCCTGATTCTGGATAGGAGGCTCTGGCTTTCGGGCATAAATGACAGCTAGTGAGTGGATCTGAGCAAATGAGGTCGTTTCTTTCTCTTTTCCTGGTACTACTTTGCTACGGCAGGAAACAGCAAACGAGTATAAAAAATAACTTTCAGTGTATCAGTTCTAAAATCTATTGTGCTCTCTGTATGCTTGATACAATCAGATTTTCTGAAAGATATTTCTATAAGGTTGCTATTAAGATTAAGTAGAATTTTATTTTCTAAATAATATAGATCTTATCATGATGAAAAATTACTCATATTCTCCCAGTTTCTGCTGTTCTGCTACCTGGCACATGAAATACACCAGGTGTACTGTCAGGTGTATTTAGTAAGATATACATTATTCATGGAAGGGTTTTTGTCTGAAACGAATGTAATTTATAAAGACTTTCATACTAATATCATTACTTTGTTGCAGCTTCACAAATAACAGGTTGAACATCCTTAATCCGAAAAGCCGAAATCCAAAATGCACCAAAATCCACCCATAAACACATTATTTTTTCATTGTATTAATGGTATTTCATATTTTTTACTGTTATGTACTTAAGTGTGAATAAGTGTAAGAATATTTTTATCAGTAGCATATAACTGATGAATGAAGGTAAAGCAAACAACCGCAGATTGTCCACATGGGCAGCTGAGGTCGTGACACAGCTTTTTGATGGTTTAGTGTTACACAAACTCTGTTTCATTTGCAAAATTATTAAAAATATTGTATAGATTACCATAAGGCTATGTGTATAAGGTGTATATGAAACATAAATGGATTTTGTGTTTAGACTTAGATCTCATCCCCAAGATATCTCATTATGTATGTTTTATCCATCATGACAAATATGGAAAACAGGATGGTATGGAAACAGACGAGTTAGAGCTGAGACATACCTCAACATTTTGACCATTTAACAGTCTTCCTCAGGAGATACTGATTCCAGAATTCGGCAGGACTGTGTTCCCCAACAAGTGATGGTCACCTGGTTGGATGCCTTGGTGTGTCATTCTCTGATTGGATCACTTGTCCTGTTGCCTCCACTTGTTCCCAGCAATCTCTGCTACCTGACGTGACCAGCAGATAAACCCAGACCTTGTGTTAACTTTGTCTTTGGTAGTGATGTAAGTGGCTTACATCGCTACCAAAGACGACATTAACACAAGGTCTGGGTTCGTCTACTGGTCACGTCAGGCAGCGGGGATTGCTGTGAATGAGTGGAAGCAGCAGGACAAGCGATCCAATCAGAGAGCTGCATGCTAAGACATCTGACCCTGTGACCATCACTTGCTGGGGAACACAGTCCCTCCGAATGCTGGAATCAGTATCTCCTCAGGAAGACTGTTGATCGGTCAAAACGTTGATGTATGTGGCAGCTCTAACCTGTTTGTTTCCATACCATTCTGTTAGCTCATTTTGTAATGCAAATATTCCAAAATCTGAAAAAATCCAAAATCCGAAACACTTCTGGTCGCAGGCATTTTGGATAAGGGATACTCAACCTGTATTATATAACGAGAGGACAAAGATCTTGGTCAGGCTTCCTTAACATTGTCTCATACACTTCACAGAGTATGGAAAAATCAGAAGCTGGAGCTTCTGGCAACAATACATGGGATGCTGCTGCAAGCTTTAAAGGTTACATGTGAATGGTTTAAAGGGAAAAGTCACCCATTCAAAAAGCTTATTCAAAAAAATTCATGTAGATTATCCAAAAAAATTTGCTAAGAAAAATGAAAGAAATTTGGGCCTTAAACAAAAATGTAAAGGCTAAGGTGAATAAGTTGGAAATGAAATGTTTTTGGTGTAAGGAGATTTGATCAAATAAGAAATTATACGAAAAGAGAGGTTTGGTATTAAGGGGAGTGTGTATGAAAGAGCTGAGGAGGGTGTGTTGAAATGGTTTGGTAATATGGAGGGGATGAGAGAGGAAAAGATGGCTAAGAGGTTATGCACTTGAGAAATGAAAGGAACAAGGAAAAGGAGAAAAGTAAGGAGGAGGTGGAAGGATGGAGTGAAAGATTTTTTGAAGGCTTAGGGCCTGAACATGTAGGATGGTGCGAGGCTTGCAAAGGATGAGTGAATTGGAGCAGTATAGTTACAGGAGACAGTGTGCTATCATAGGGCTGAACTGGGGCATATGAAGCATTGGGGGGAAAGCACGGAAATGTCTGTGGGACTTGATTGTGGAAAGAGGGTTCTGGTTTTGGTGCATTATACATGACAGCTAGGTAATGGATATGAGCAAATGAGGCCATTTCTTTGCCTGTTCTTGGTATCACCTCACTTACATCGGAAATGGCATACATCAATGAAAGAAAAGAAAGAAGAAAAGCACAGAACAGTAAAGGTTACTTCTCATTAAAATATATACAGCATATGCTTCAAAGTGGTCATGATAGATTTCCAAGATGTACCGTTGTTCCAGAGGAAATATTACAGAAAAACTGAAAATCGGAAAAAAATGACATTGCAGATTTCTTGTAAGCAAGATGTGTGGTTACTCTGGCTGACACTGGGTCTGTTCAGTTTGATCGGAAGGCTTCATTAATTGATGAATCAGCTGAAAAGAGTGAGTGAAGAGTGCTTCCTTGCAGATATTTGTGGAGGTGGTATAATCCAGACCTCAACTTTCTCCAAGGAGTATCTTGTTGCATAGTGAACACTGCCTCAGAAATAAAAGGTTTATTAGTTTTCAAAACCCATATTTTTTACTGAACCTTTTTGAATCCTATATAATTATCTCAAAAGGTTCATCTAAACTGTTCAGTAATGGAGTTTCAGTCATGCTCCTCATAGTTGCTTCTAAAACATTTATTGCCTTTTAGTAGAAAGGAATACAAAGAAATTCAAACAGCTATAGAGCTCTTAGTCCTTTGAGGCTTCTTGTGATAGTGGAAGATAAAAGAAATTCAGAGATTAATGTTTTAAGAGTAGGGAGGCATATAGGTGTTACAAAGTAAATTACCTGCAAACTTCATTTAACTAAGAGGGCACAAATGTCTTATGGTAAGGAATTAATGCAATTTTCATATTTTTTTTTCTGGGAGGAGAGTTAGTGAACTGCACACTTTGTCTTGACACAAGAATTGTCTTTTCTTTAATGATAATCTCTTCTAGGTTGAGGGAAATCCAAGCCCCAGATTTCTGGCAAAGAGTGAAACTGTTAAGGACAGAAACATTCCTGTTTTTATCAAAATCTTAGACTTCATCTTGAGAGAATCATGCCCTATGCCCGTTTAGATTTCTTAGAGACTTTCTTGACTTCACCATTATTGAAGTGACCATTCATTCTTGCAACCTGGAACCTTGGAAACCATTTTGGCAAAAAATATCTCTATATAGATTAGGGTCGAGTATGTTGTCTGTGAGGGATGAGAGGGCATGGGAACTGAGTCAGTTGTTGTTTTGTTGATGATACAGCATTGGTGGCAGATGAGAGTGAGAAACTTCAGAAGCTGGGAAATGAGTTGGAAGAGTGTGTGAAAGGAGAAAGTTGAATGTGAATAAAAGCCAAGAAATTAGGTTTAGCAGGGTTGAGGGACAGGTTAGTTGGGATGTGAGTTTGAGTGGAGAAAAACTGGAGGAATTGCAGTGGTTTATTAGATACCTGGGAGTTGACATGGCAGCAAATGGAACTATGGAAGCAGAAGTGAGTCATATGCTAGGGGAGTTGGTGAAGGTTCTGGGAGCATAGAAGAATGTGTGGAAAAAGAGAACGTTATTCGGGACAGCAAAAATGGGTATGTATGAAGGAATAGCAATCCCAACAATATTATATGGATGCTATGCATAGACTATAGATAAGGCTGTGTGGAGGGTGGTGGATGTGTTGGAAATGAAGTGTTTGAGAACAGTATGTGGTGTGAGATGGTTTGATCAAGTAAGTAACGAAAGGGTAAGAAAAGATGTGGTTGAGAGAGCAGAAGAGGATATGCTGAAATGTTTTGTACAGTAAGAAGAGAATGAGTGAGGAAAGGTTGACAAAGAGAATACATGTGTCAGAAGTGGAGGGAACAAGGAGGACAGGGAGACCAAATTGGATATGGAAGGATAAAGTGAAAAAGATTTTGAGCGATTGGGGCCTGAACATGCAGGAGGGTGAAAGGCATGCATATGATAAAGTGAATTGGAATATTGTGGTATAATGGGGTTGATGTGCTTTCAGGAGACTGAACCAGGGCATGTGAAGCATCTGGGTTAAACCATGAAAAGGTCAGTGAGACATGGTTGTGGATAGGGAGCTGTGGTTTTAGACTGAACCAGGACATGTGAAGTGTCTGGGTTAAACCATGAAAAGGTCTGTGGGACATGGTTGTGGATAGGGAGCTGTGGTTTCAGTGCATTACACATGACAGCTAGTAAATGGATGTTAGCGGATATGGCTTTTCTTTATCTGTTCCTGGCGCTGCTTCACTGATACAGGAAATGATGATCAAGTATGAAAAAAGAAAATATAAAGAAACTAATTTTATTGACTTACCTTGGATTCTGTATTAGAGTACTTGATGTGAGGAAAGTTCCTTTCCATATTAGTCTTCCTCAGGAACTTCATGTAGGAGGAAATAGAAAAGTGGGATCTTTAGCACACTCCTCCCTCCTTTATCAGGTAGTATCTTGATTTAGATATTGTGTGGCTTTCGGGATTTCTCATTCAGAAAAGACAGAGTCCAGTTTGCCTCCAAATGACCATTGAAGGTATTTATTTTTGGTGGTAGCTTTTGTTTACTTTCTTTCTCTAATCCTTTCTCTTTCAAGTAAGTGTGCTCTAATGTTTAAAGTACTTATTGCAGAGGAAAGAGGTGCAAGCAAAACAAAACTGAAAAACTTTTATCTCCAAAACAGTGCCATATCAGCAATTTTTTCAGGTTTTCTTACCCTAACCCCCTCTCTTTTTTTAACAAACGTTTGTTTTATCTCTGACTGATTTTAGGTTGATGCCTGCAGTTTATGAATTATTAGTTGTCAGCAAAGAGAAGGAGAAGGCTGATGATTTCATCTCTGTAGTGGTCTCTGGTTAGGAGAAGGCTGTCCTGAAACAAGTAAACTGTCGCTACATGGTTGATTGGACTGCAAGGGTGGGGAAGGCCACCAGATTGGGGAGTCCTAACCATGATTTTCCAAGGGAATATCTTGGAAAATCTCCATGCTTATAGGAGAAAAAGATTTTCTCAGTTTTTAGATGTAGATTTATTATAACATTCAGTTTTGACATCAGTTTAATACTTTTCTATTATCATTAACTCCTTTCCCAATCACTGGGATGGATTAAGTGAATGTAGACATGCATCTTTTGTGAAAAGTCATTTAACAGAAATTTTATTCTTAATTCACATTTTCATTTGTACAACTGTACAGTCAGTGCAACTATCCAGTCATATGATGACATTTATATGCTAGCATGCTTTCACATGTATTTTTTGAAGTCACTTTTGTATGAGTTCTCCACATCATACTTAAGTAATTCGAGTAAGCATTTCATAACTTTGAGTTCTGTCATTACTTATTCTTTCTCAGGGTGATGCACTTGAAACCTGTCTTCAGTATTATGAACATGAGTTGATGGATCTTGCTGTGCAATGTCCAGCAGTTGTAGTGTGCAGATGTTCACCAACCCAGGTATTTTTAAATGTTCTTATGTTTCAGTTTGCATTTTATGTCAGTTCTCATTTTTAGTTTAGATATCATGTAAATATTGGTAATCATGTATTTGCATTATATGGGGAGGGAGTTTTGCACTTTTAGGGTCCAATCTCATGACCACTCTCATCTGTCACACAGCTTCTTGTTTTCGTATGTCGTTTGCATTAACCATGATTTGATTAATTTTATGCCATTCTTCCCCCACT
>JAUUDW010628077.1:0-11400 GCA_032361385.1 Panulirus guttatus
TGGCTCATTTCAAGAGACATGTTTTTCACTTTCTCAAAAATTTGTAAATACTTTCCTTGTCTGTTTTCCCCCTTTCTTAATTCTCTATATTTCAATTTGGGCCCGTCTTTGATGTGGACTTTTGTCCGTGACTGGAGCCTTCAACATAAATAAAAAAATCAATATCAGGATTTACCAACCTCGCCTGAACATGACTGGCGTACAACAGATGTCTGTGTACTATGACAAACGAAGAGTATCCAGCTTTTTCAGTATAAAGAGAGGTCATGAGAATACACAAAGTGGATCTTCCTTTAGCAAATCAAAATATCTTCCAGCTGCTAGAAACCTGACCATTTCTCAAGAGCCTGTCGGTCCACGTTCCAGAGATGTCATTTACCTGTAACAGGCTGCCTCAGCGAAGGGAATAAACCCATAGCGTTATTGTACGCGCATGTTTCCGTGAGGCAATACTATCATTTGTTAAAGCTACCTTTGAAAAATGACACTGGAGGTGTACAGATGGCAGTCTCTTAAATCATGAGTGTACAATATCGTGTCCCAATGCCAAGGGAGAAGTGTGTTGTGTTGACCTTACCGAGGAGGCGAACCAGGAAGCCCAGGCAGAAAGCCACGAAGGAGCCGTACGTGTTGACGTATTCCCTGAAGTGCACAACCATCAACATCTGAGGGAAGAGGATCACGTACACCAGGTCGCCGCACAGCTTGCTGCACAGAAACAGAAAACGGGGTTCGGTTTACGTCATGACAATGGAGTTCAAATATATTACGCAACACACACGCACACACACACAAACCCAACTACCCACACACACACACACACACACACACACACACACATACACACACACACACACACAGTCACACAAACATACACAAACAAGAAAAAAAGGATTTTATCAGTATGATTATGATGTTATGAATATTTAAGGAATGGAGGTATGAGGTCACACATTTTCAACTATTTGTACAATTTTGGGAAAAATAGTTGAGTTTCAGATATCCGAAGAAGGAAGAAGGAAAATGTGGAAGGCAAATGCGAGGAAAATATTTAGCAAATACGAAGCTTCTAATCACGAAATTAAACACTAAACAATATTGTTTAATGGGGAAAAATTACAATTTTCAGGACATACTAATGCTATAAAACATGGCAATAATACAAGTAACAGTGACTATTGACAAAAAAAAGAAAATTCTTACTTCCTAAGTAATACATAAGTTGATCAATATCTCAAAATGTTAGATAACGAATCCCCCAAGTCAATGTACTGTAGCAAATAATCTCACTGGACTGTGACTCGAGCGAATTCGTTAGTTGACGAATGTTAACCAAGATGGCCATCGACATGCAATTTAGCTCAATAACTATGAAGCAAAAAACATTGGTTAAAGTTAACAACAGATTACGCCTTCTCCTTGGGTAGGGTGGCAACTTCCCTGGCAAGAGGCGGCTGATGATAACAGCCGTGTGACTCCCGTTGCTGCCGCCTCCGGTGCTGAGTGTGGTGCACTACCATTATAACTCGGTAACCTATAGCTATTCTACATTATGATGTAGTAGATAATCTGGCCCATGGTAGCCCAGGGCTCTGAGGGTGTGTGTGTGTGTGTGTGTGTGTGGCCTCCGCCTGGCGATGATACGGGTGACTGTGTCACATCAACATGCAACTGTTGCTCTGCTTCACATTCTAAGACGCTACCTACAGAAAGTTGCTGTTTCATACAGCCGCTCTGTTCATTCAAAATCTGAACTCTCTCAGCTCCTGACTGATCTTTCCCAGATGCTGTCTGATCTTCCTCAGCTCTCTATCTAAATATTTCTAATTTCCTTAACGGATCTTTTTCAGCACCAATCTAAATCGTTCTCAGCTCCAAGCTGATGTTTCCTAGCTCCTTCTGATTTTTGTCAGTATGGTCTTTCTCACCTCCTATCCGATCTTTCTCAGCGCCCATTCAAATCCTTATCGGTTCTTATCTCATTTTTCTGAGCTTTTATATGGTCTTTTTCAGCCCCTGTCTGATCCTTCATAGCTTCTGTCTCATCTCTGTCTCATCTTTCTTAGCTGCTGCCTGATCTTTCTCAGCTGCTATGTGATCTTTCTCAGCTCCTATCAGGTTCCTTCTCAGCCCCTACCTCCTCTTTCTCAGCTCTTATCCAATGCCTCTCAGTTCCTTTTTTATCTTTCTCAGCTCCTATATGATCATTCTCAGCTCCTGCCTAATCATTTTCACCAGCAGTTTGATATTTTTCAAGTCCTATCTAATCTTTCTCAGCTCCAATCTGATCCTTCTCATTTCCTATCTCGCCTCCTGTCTGACCTTTCACTGTTGCTAAATACCTTTCTCAGCTCCTATGTGATCTTTCTTAGTACCTCTCTGATCTATCTTTGCACCAATTTGATCTTTATTGGTTCTCATCTGATCTTTCTCAGTTCCTTTTCGATCTTCCTCAGTTCCTTTCTTATCTTTTCCAGGTACATTCTGCTCTTTTTCAGCCCCTGTCTGATCATTCTCAGCTCCTGCTGGTCCTTTTCAGCCCCTCTTTGATCTTTCTCAGCTCCTGTCGGATCTTTTATATGTTCTATCTGATCTTTCTAACCCCTTACAGCTCTTTCTCAGCTAGTATCACATCTTTGGTAGCTCCTATCTTATCTGATATTTCTCAGCTCCTATATGATCTTTTTCAGCTCTTATTCCATCTTTCGTTGCTCCTATTTGATCCTTTTAGAAGATCCTATTTTGATCTTTCTCAGGTCAAGTCTTCTCTTTCTCAGCTCTACCTGTTTTTCTTAGCTCCTAATAGATCTATCTCAGTTTCTGTCTGATCTTTCTCAGCTGCTATCTGATCTTTCTCAACTCCTAATTGATTTTCCTCAGCTTCTATCTCATCTTTCTTGGCCCCAGCTTGATCCTTCTCAGTTCCCACCCAATCTTTCTCATCGCCAATTTCACATTCCTGGCCTCTAATTTAATCTTTCTGAGCCTTATCTGATAATTCTCAGCTCCTATCGGATCTTTCTTATCTTCTAATGGATTTCTTCTCAGCTTCTATATGACCGTTAGCATTCTATCTCATCTTTCTCAGCTATTATGTGACATTTCTCAGCCCGTATATGATATTATCCATCTCCTGTATAATCAAGTATCTGATCCCTCTCAACTAATACCAGATCTCTTTCAGCTCCTATCTGATCTTTCTCAGCTCCTTTTTGATCTTTCTTAGCTCCTAACTGATCTTACTTAGATCCGATCTCATCTTTCTCAGCACCCATCTCAATATCTTCAGCTCCTGTAAGATCCTTCTCTGCTCCTATCAGATATTTCTCACCCTCCATCTTATCTTTCTCCTCTCCTATCAGATCTTCCGCAACTCTTATCTGATCTTTTTCAGCTACAATCAGATCTTACGAGGCTCCTATATGATATTTTTCAGCTCCTATCAGATTTTTCTTAGCTCCTATCTGGTCTTTCTCAGATCCTGTCTCATCTTTCTCAGCTCCTATCTCAATTTTGTCATTCTCAGCAGCTATCTGACTTTTTTCAAGCCCTATAGAATATCCCTCAACTCCTGTCCGATATTTCTTAGCCTGTATTTCATCTTTCTCAGCTTCAGTCAGATATCATTAAACTCCTATATCATCTTTCTCAGCTCCTATCTAGCATATTTCAGCTCCTATATGATTTTTCTCTGCTCCTATTAGATTTTTCTCAGCTCTAATTAGATCTTACGAGGCTCCTATTCTATCTACCTCAGTTCCTATCAGATTTTGCTCAGCTCATAACTATTCTTTCCTAGCTCTTTTCTCGTCTTTCTCAGATCCAGTCAAATTTTACTCGGCTCCTATTTGACTTTTCTCAGTTAATATCAAATCTTTCTTAGCTCATCTCTGAGTTTTATCAGCCTCTAGAAACCTTACTATTGTGGATGTTTCCCGCTGCATCCTCCTCCCTCCTGCGTATCAACAGAGGCAATCCTCATTGTTGTCGAATTTTCTGACTTCTTAATGTAAATGATGAATGTAAGGCTTAACATACTACATTGATCAGTGAACAGGTCACGATGATCCCCACCAACACCAGCAAGAATGTGTATCAGCCACCACTCTCTGGATGCGTGAAAAGGCGTAAAATATGAGATTAAAGCAATTCAAGTTACCCATTTTCAAAACTGTATCTGAGTGAAAGCCTTGGGGAATCGTTTCAAAATGTAAAGAGGCATGTTCCTCTGGCAATAGCAACAAGGAAACATGTTCGGTGGTAGGTGAAGCATATCTGAAGGCTGAGGCTGAAGCTACAGATGTGCAGATCAGTGTTGTCGCCAGTGAAGACGCGAGAAGCCACAACAGCTGTTGCCAGGGAATGAGGTGAGACTGATGCTGGTGCCAGGTCACCAGTGTGGCGCAGCGTGACGCTGCCAAGGGAGGGAAGGGGGAAGCATTTAGGGGGTACAGGGGGTAGGAGCGCCCCATGGCGACACATGCTAACGGGTGAGGGCTACTGCAGGTGGAGATGATAACAACCTCTTTAGCCAGGACTGTGGCGAGTTTATTTATGAGGGCGTTGACCTCCTGGCTGGCAGGGCCGAGGTAGTTTGTTATGTGACTCTGGGGACGGTGTAACTAGTGAGGGGTCTGGGAGCTTATTCTGTGAGGATTGTGAGGGTCTGACTTGCATGGCTGCTTTATATGTACTGGTGATGGCAGGAAGAGCGATGAAGGCCGTAATGCCAGAGACTGAAGACATGAAAAGACGATTGGTGGGAACTACACTCCATGGATGATGACAGAGTGACTGCTGAAGGTTAGGGCAACTTAAACTGTGTGAATGAGAAACTATACGGCTAATGACATGCTAGCTGGCTAGTGTGAGCTGAGTTAGTGTACATTGTAGGAAAAAAAGATGACATCTGTCTGACTGGTGAAGGCCATGGCAACTTTGTCCAAGCCATGAGAAGTGGGCTGCTGAAAACAATGGCAGTCTGATGAATGTACAGCGGCAGTGCAGTCATCACACTGTTGGGGACACTGATTTACACGTGAAAAAGATGATTGAAAAGATAAACGAAATTACTTTTCTGCGACAGGCTAATGAGGAGAGCGAGTTGGGGAACGAAGTGACTTAGAGAAAAGAAGATAAATGTAGCTAAGACTGAACACGAGATAGACAAACATCACTCAGCTTTAGCATCCAAATTCGTCCTGTGAGATGGTGTCGTCGTGACCAGACTAACAAACTGACCTCCAAGAAATCAGCGGACGAGTAGTGTTACCACGCAACCCACTCTAATGGTTAGGTAAGCATGGTGGCTGCAGCAACCAAGAATTTGCTGTACTAAGATAGTGAGTAACAGCACTGGTGACACCACAGGACTGTTGGTGGGTCGTGGTGGCACTGGTGACACCACAGGATTTATATCTCTGTAATTCACTCCTGTCTCCCTTTTCTTTATCTGAGAGAACGATCCATGTATTCCTATACTATTTGTGTGTGAGCTGGGAATGAAATGAATGGAGTCTAAGCTGTGTAGCTCAGAAAAAGGAAATTGCTATTCTATTGCTAGCAATCGAGTGCCATTCGTCCACGTCCTTTAAAGACTGGGTCTCCGTGGGTCAATTTCCCTCGAGTTCACATTAACGAGTAGCCAACAATTTTACCGAACTTGCTGTCCCATGTAGAGGTATATGGACACGAATACAGTGCTGTCAGGGGGGCATTATGCTTTATACGAAAGAGTACGCTCATTCCTCTGCCTGTATTCGCGTGCACATACCTTCACGTGTGACAGCAAGCTTGGTAAAACTGTTAGCAACTGGTTGATGCGAACCATGACGGAAATGACACCACAGAAACCCCGTTGGTCGCTGCTCTGACACGGATGTGTGACGAAGAGTAATCGATTACTAGCAATCGAATGTCATTTTTTCTACCTGGGGTTCCAAAGCCTCGAATTACGCCCTTAACTCCCACGCAAATGGGAGCAGTTCGAATCTTGTTGTCTGGAGGTCATTATGTGATATACGCGTTGCAACCTCAATGAAATTTGACGAAGGTGTTGGTCGTCACATCCTGTACCCGTCGCCTTCTGCATGTTGCAGGTCCAGTAGTGTCAGTCTCGACACTTGTTCATCCTCTGCTCTTGGTGCAGATAACATTTCACGGAAATATATTACATCTCCGTGAAGATACAATTCTTGTCACCACTTCGTAATATACCATTACGTCTGGAAAGAAGGTTCGTTACTGAGGACATACGTTGCTTGGAGAGACACATCACTGTGAATATCTTTGTTGCCTCTTTCGGCTGTCTTGAAGGGCCTCTGTGCACTCAGCTTTATCAACTCACTGCTTAAAGCGGCCACTGCGTTATTTGGTCAAGAGTCTCGAATACAGGCGAAGGCAGCCACCGACTTACAGCTATGGTCAGGTTAGACGGCACGAGCACCAGCCTCCACACCACGTGACGAGAGGATCTCGTACGTTTGGAGGTCAATGATCACTTCACCAACAGACCACTCGTTGCCTCGCTCACCAAGACTCAACACGATGGTCCGGACAGTACGTTGTAACAATGCCAAGTGGCAAATTGACAGATCTTCTACATGTAATTGTTGAATTGTTCAACAAGTGTTGACCAAAATAGATATGGATTTTAAAGTCTTAACTTTGTCACGAGTGGGTCTGATATGGTTTGGTATGGTGAAGTGTATAAAGCGTTGTTGCTATACGTTGCCGAGTTGAAGATGAGACATTAAAAGTGTTCATGGTTTCAGTATGGAGGCGTTTGCTTCAGCTACGGGCGCGAAGCATGTCTCCTACCCTAACTTGCTGCTTGGAAGAGGTTAAAACTTTACAATTCGAGCTTGTTAATAGAGTAATTCAGGGAACTGTTACCTCTCCATCACAGACTGGCCCATATGGATGGTCTGTAAGGTTTGTTGGCGAGTTAAGTACGGAAGGTGGACCTGAGATAAGACCCCTTTTCATATGACTCCACCAACAGTATCAGGAGCCAAATTGATGTTATTGTTTCCCGACTTTGGCTGAACTATAGACATCCATAGGAGATTACCCCTCCTGTTGAAAATGCACAGAGTAAACGTAAACTTTGCCTAGGGCGCTACTCGATCACCCAGCAACACTTTATACTTGACTGCTGTCAAATTAGTGAGTTCAGAGATAATTCTTACCGAACATTACAAGGTCTGCGTAAACGTTTTGTACATACAATGTTCTACCTCGGGTAGATGAAAAGTATAATGACATTTCTTATCTGTAATCCAGTCACCGTTGTTCAAATCATGTAAACAGTTCACTTACCACTTCCGTTACGGAATGATTCATTCAGTGCTGCTCAATCTTTGTAAACATTTTTCCTCAGTGTGTAACTCGGGATTCAATCACTAAGGCCCAGTTCCTGGACCTTTTGTGCACTCTGTATCCTTTTTCTCGGCACAGGCTGGGCAGGAGTGCACAATAAATCGCTCTTGCAGCAATAATCCAATCACCTAACCAGCTGCTCATTACGTGCTGTAATCTGGATTTTGAAATCATCGTTGGTGATCCACACGTTAAATGGAATTCTTAAAATCTCTGCTCGCGGTCTGAATGATCAATGAATCTAGTCATTGGATGGGGTGCTAATTCAGTTTTCAAATGAGGAATGATTACCTTCTGCTCTTAAAGACTAATCTGCAGGGTTTCCAGAAATAAGGAATTCGAAGTATGAATCCCTGATTTTTTTCGGAATGAAATGAATAAAAAGAATTGACAACTGTTAAACTTCCAAGTAAGCTGCTACCAGTACCTGGAAGTTTCAGCAGGCTACCAGTATCTGGGTCGAGTAGGCTAGCAGTACCTAGAAGTTTCAGCAAGCTTCCAGTACCTGGGAGATCCAGCAGGCTAGCAGCAAGTGGGAGGTCCAGCAGACAACCATTACCTGGGAGGTCCAGTATGCTACCAGTTCCTGAATGTCCAGGATGCCACCAATGCCATGGATGTCCGGCATGCTACCAGTACCGGGAAGGTCAAGCATGCTTCCAGGACCTAGGAGGACCAACATGCTACCAGTACCTTGGAGGTACAGTTGGATACCAATACTTGGGATATCCAGTATGCTACCAGTAACTGGGAAGTTTATGGATATTGGGTTACCATGCTATTCCTTCCACTCTAAGGAAAATCATTAAAGAAATCAGCTGATCACCCGAAAAGGATTGAAAATCATAAGGTGTGTAGCAGTGATGTTAAGACTGAGTCAGAGAGAGAGAGAGAGAGAGAGAGAGAGAGAGAGAGAGAGAGAGAGAGAGAGAGAGAGAGAGAGATTCCTACTGATGCCGCTCTTTGGCAGTAAGTTCTACATGAGGTGAGGCTTACTGTGATGACGGTGAGGCGTGTCATAAACTGGAGCGAGATTAAGGTTCTGGTGACTGAATATTTTTCATCTTGTGTGGATGAAAGTTTGTTTACATGATCACTTTTGTATTTGTGTGATTGGAAATCCTGGAGAAAATCTTTGACGATGTGTTGCATGAGGAATGAAATGGAGTCTTGAGATGACGGCCTGATGGGAGAAGATCATGTGGCATTGACGTTATGACGAGCAAGAACGTACAACCAAGGGTACAAGAGCGCATCATCTGAACTGCCGCAGCAGTGCTTGCAAGCCTCAGCCGGCAGCCTGAGTGACGGCGGGGATCTTGGCGCAGCACGACTGCTGCTCAGCCGGCCCCTTCTTCACCGATGTCTGGGCTGAAACATATGGAAACACAACACGACAAGTGTTTAACCTGGGCATTGTAGGTCACTGCTCTAGTGGGACCCTGTGCCAGCCGTCCCCAGGGCCACTCCTCCTCTCTTACCACCCTTGAAAATCTTTGTCTCACTTCACTAGTCGTCTGGACAGGCAACCATAAGAAACCAGTGAGGTATATTGTGTGACCTGAGATGTCAGCTCAACTGAGTGTTGTTCTAGTGATGCATGACCACCAGGTTCAGTTGCTTCTTGTTACGCTGCGTCATAACGAGGGCGTGATTACCGTTTGTGATTGCCATTTGTGTTTTACGGGGTAAGACGCAAACCTTATCTTTACTCCCATGGATGCACACACACTCAACCCAGCCTAAACAAGGTACACATTTACCGACCAGCCCCAAGGGAGAATGAACACCTGGGCTGGGTGTAAGACGACTACCATGCCCAGGATTCGAACCCATGCCAGTCCGACCCCGAGCTGGCCCGTCACGACTTACGGTCTGCAACACTAGCTAATGTGTGTGTGTGTGTGTGTGTGTGTGTGTGTGCTCTGTTACTAAAATGACTGATCTATGACTATTCATCAGTGTTCCGGACACGTTTAATGGTCCAGGCTTTGTGCAATGAATTGATGGGGTAGGATTCTTCCTCCAATCTTTCTCCCTTTCTTAATTCTCTCTATATTTCAGTTAAGGCCCGGCCTTGCTTTGGACTTTTGCCCGTGACTGCAGACAAAATAACAGTGACCCCCTGACTGGCACAGTGACCTCTGACTTAGCACAGTGACTCACAACTAATTACAAGTCTCACCTGGTGAAGGAATGGTTTCTCAAACAAGCCGAGACCTCACAACCAGCGAACATTATTGACAGCGCTGCTGTGTCACCGTCTCAGCTTGCTGACAACCAAACCATCACTTACAATTTGTCTAATGAGTTCCTTAAGTGATTAAGTAGTAGAACAGTGTACAATCTCACTGCACTGGAGTAATGTACCACCGGAATTAACACTTACACAGCTGCACGGTTGGTAGTGTAAGGTAGATGGCAGTTGCATGGTCTCGGATATCATAAAAGTATCATATGAAGAGCATTTTTCTATTACTTTACGTTCCACTGGTGTAACGTCTCGTGTGTGGACATAAATATCAGAGAAAGACCTGCATCTTCTTATACCTCGGAACAAGAATGTTCTCTTCTGTTTTCTAAGAGACACTCGAGAGTTAGTGAACACCTCGTTAGCTGTGTCATAAGTAAGTTACCTCGAAGTCCTGAAACCGTGAGTTCGTATCTCGCATGGGCATAGTATCTATCCTTTTACAATCCTTACAAGCTTTTATTTAGAAAAGGGGCTGGAGGAAATTATTATTGAAATATTGTGACCATGCTGAAATTCCCCATTGGCCTGTAAGAGCAGTATTTGCTTTGCAAGAGACTATGTGGACTGGCAGGTGTTGGGAGGATAGCCAGTTGTGTTAACACGACTGACGTTACACCAGAAAACGTCACCAGGACAAAAGCAAAACAACAGTTGCTGAGCGTCCAGGTCTGACTGACAGTTCATAGGGGGATCTTACATTACCGTGGAGGGAAGGTGTGTTGGTACAGACGTGGGGAGACCCTGAGGCAGATGATGGGTGTAGAGGACTGGCAAGTTAAGGTTATGTGGTTTATGCTACAGTGAGATAGTGAGAGTAAAAGTCAATAGAGTGTCTTGCAATTCTACTGAATGAGAATGAAGGTATTCATCATACTTGTTGGCTCTAGAAGGTGTATGAGGGGGAGGGAGAAAGGCAGGGCGTCTCAACCCTTGGTAATGTTTAAGAAAATATCAGTTGCAAGTGAAAAGTGAAGCGCAACAAGATGTGTTTCGTTTCATCAAAACACATACGACAAAGATAAGTAGGTTTCGTTTACAGGTATCTAGTTCTGTAGGTACCATGAGCGAGTGACGGCCGAGTCAGGGATGTATTAAGGCGAGCGGCGGTGGCTGCAGGTCACTCAGCTCTGTGAGTCGCCACCAAACGTCACCTCCCGCTTCCCTCCCGGCCTTACAGCCAACCTACTGAGAGCTGGGACTGAGGATGAAGGTCAACCTACGGGACTTGGGTCTGTCTCCACGTCTGCCGGACAAACTGTCTCCTCAGACAATCAAATTTTAATCATTACTGTCATTCATCTGTCGAACGTGTGCAACACTTTGTGCAGAACACAGTTTTACTTCAATTCTAAAGTTTTCAGAGCCAAACATACAAAAAACTTGCTACAGAGGGTGTGCAGCGCTCCACATGTACTGCCAACGTAGCTAAAGACACTTGGGTTGATATCATGAAAATACCAATTTAGAGAGCGGGAACCCTCAGGCATGTCATGCCAACTCAACAGTCGATCTGTACCGAGACGCTGACTTGCGGACGCTGTTCTCATAACTGCCGAAGGTGAACCAAAGGAAAGTGCTTAGAAAAGGAACGAATAGGAGACCAATTTACTTTGCAGGGGCAAAATATAGCACCAACTGTTCAGAGTAAACTATATCCAGTGCTACAAATCAGATTCAATAAACACATTTATCATAAACGATTTCGAATATTTCAGAAATCTTGTAATACCTGATATTCTACTCTGGGTTTGCAAATTTAAGAAGGT
>JAUUDW010628088.1:0-11399 GCA_032361385.1 Panulirus guttatus
CTGGAATATTTTGATGATGATAATAATAATAATGATAATAAAAATGATAATAATAGTACTAATGATAATGATAATAATGATAACAAACGACTCAATGCAGATTAGAAGCGAAAGATAGATTGATAATATGACACTAAAAAGCTGGAGCTGTAGAACAGGGGGTCAAGCGGTGCTTAACAGAGTCTTTGAAGGTTACTGTATAGTCTACAAATTACTGATGTTAACCGTGTTTGGGATGTGTTCGATTACCTATTTGTGGTCTACGGAGAAGGGATTTTAGAACTGAAGGGGTCCCATCTCTTGAGCATTCTCTTCTGTCGAACCTTTTAAAGTTTCATCTTCTCTTCGCATTTACCGTAACCTGGTTCAGTTTATTCCAGTCATCCACCACTCCTGTACTCTAAAATTACTTCTTTAAACTTTTTCTTTAACAAGTTTCTTGCTTAATTTCATGCTGTTTCCCCTGGTTGTCTTTCCTTACATCTTTCGATGTGTGTGTGTGTGTGTGTGTGTGTGTGTGTGTGTGTGTTTTTTTGCTTGTAAGTGTGTTTTTATCAGTGTGAATAAGCGTTTTGAAGAAAGGTCAATAAGCAAATAGATATGACCGAACATATAAACCAGAGGCAGACAGGCAGTTTCACAATCTTTCAGACAGACTTCTTTCCCCAGAAACATTGGACGTCTTCCCCAAACATATTACTCTTCCCGAAAATCAGTGATGTCAAACAATACCAACCAGATTATATGAGACACCCAGCCGGATCCAGCAGACTAATACTGCTGCCTTTACCAAAGCAGAGCCGACCTAACCACGCGATTCTGTGCCTGAGTAACCCAGTTCCTAAACTTTGCCGTCACCTAACCTAACCTGATTCTGTTCTCCACAAGACTAGCCTAATCTAACTACCTGTTTTTTCTCCACGCTTGGGGAATCTCGTTGCGCCTCAGAGAGAATTTTGTCCCAGGTTTTGAAAAATGCACTTTGGGGGATATCGGGCTTGGGGAGGATGGATGATAGCCACACAGACAGACAGACTGACAGGAGACCATATTTTGTAGGTTACTCGTAGGTAGTAGACCCAAGTCATAACCACTTACATCCTCCGAGGCTTAGGCGTAAATCGTTTGCTAATTTTATCTGTCGTATCATGCACTCTGAGCCTAATATATGAGGGGATCTGTGCGCTAGCTCCAGCATGGATGGTGTCTGTATACCTGAAGGAGCCATACAACGGTTTAGTCAGCCATTGATTCTTTCATCCTTCGACCCAGACAAGAACATGGAAATTTCTACGCGTTAAGAGCCCACATGGTGAGCACGCCACCCACCCGCCCACCCACCCATCCATCCACCCAGCGTGGTGTGGGCAGAAAGACCGCCGACTTCTGACACCCGACACCACTCTCCTCTCGTCGCCCCTCCACCACTGTATTGGCTTACCGCAGTATGTTATCGTCTGTCACCTTCACCTGGTTCTTGAAAATGGCTGAGTCACATCCGTTGCTGGGGGCCACGTTCACACTTTATTCTCTTATTCGTAAGGTTGGGACAGAGATTTTAAGGTGTTTTTATTGCTGAAGATCACCTTGAAGATAGTCAGCTGTTTACAGAAAATGTTCTTGTTTTATTCTCGTTCCTGAACGTCACTTAACCGACAACTTTGGCAGAAACAAGCGGCCGCACACTTATCTTTTATCATTTGTGTGCGGTTGGGTTGGGGTATGGGCAACTGGATTTTCGTTTTCCTTTGGGAAGAGGATGGGGATAGGTCATTATTTCCTTTATTTTTTTTATTAGAGGCACGGAGAAGGGTCAGGAGTGCATCTCTCCAATATTGCCCTTAATTGTGAATACACGCTGGTTGTATGGGAATGGGATAAGGCCACTTAGGATATGTTTCCTGATGTGGTGTCAGGGGAAGCATAGTGTGTGGCTCGGTCCACCAAAGTGTAGGAGAAAGCGACGGCACGCTCGATTGTTGTGGTTCTAATGGGCGGTGGAGCCGGGAGTGGTCGGGCCTCGGTGTCCACCCAAAAGAGTGCGGTGATGGAGTTAGTGGGCGGGAGTGCGGTAGGGCGGAGGAAGGGAGGACTCGCAGGACGACACGGACAGGCTGGCGCTTGTTATTGATGATAAAGTGATTAAGGAAAAAAAAATCCCTTTTATATCTGGAACACAGACAGCTTTATTGCTAGAGAGAAAAATATTGATACTGGTTGGTTGGCTTCTGTATGGTAGAGTGGATGCATTATATAAGTGGTGGAGAGTATCCCGATGCTAATACTACTTTGTTCTCTCATGAGAGGATATCTGTGGTGTCTCACCAGCCTTCTTGACTGAACTCCGTCACATATATATTACAAATGCCCCCAACAGCTCGACGATAACCATTATATATGAAGACTTCTTTGAGAGGTATATCATCACTGTAACAGTGCTGGATAAAGTCGAGGGAACGCACGGACGCCCCCCAGATAAAACCAGGCGATATATACCAGGTTGGGGAAGTACTATATATATTCCTTCCTTTTCCTCTGCATCGCTGCCAGTTTTCAACAGCTTCAGACAACCCGGCCGTGGGGAGATATCACAGATGAAAGTGTTCTGTAGAAACACTCCTGCAACATAGTCCAAGGGAGACATCGTTGAGCAATATTGACGCAGAAAGAAATGAAAATAACTGCAGACAGTCTAGCTCCCAGACAATGTGTTCAGGAGCGATTATAACCAACCAGCCACCTCAGTCTAACGAGTACCTACTACGAGAATCTTCCAAGAGGCAGGGCTTATCTGGTAGCGTTCACCACGCGTCACGCTGCACGAGTGACACTTTCTCTTCACTGCCACGCTTATTACATAACTATCGATCCCGGGTTCATCTGGAACCTACCAAGATTTCTCTTCGGTGTTTATGTAGTCGTTGGATGTATATTTCTTCATTTCTCGTGGCAGTACATTGAGTAGTCTTGACATCTCTTTTTTTTGCCGGGATTTCATATATTGTGGTTTGATATCTCCGGTTTATTCTGTGCTATTCTCACTTTATATCTCGTTGATAAGAAATTTGAGGTCCACGCTTTGATCGTTATCTTTACCGTAATGTTTTCTTTGATAGTTTCTACAGTACGATTCTTTGGTTTGCTTTTTGTCATACGTCTTGGCAAAATTTTAAAGATAACGTTCATTCTCTTTCCTTACATTCGTTTTAGTTATCATTATGAGGTAATGGTTGGATTTGTCTACTTTTTCCTGGTACAAATTTATGTTCGCCTTCATTCACACAAATTTCTCGTCAGATGTGGTGCTGAGGGGAGGGATGTGACGACAAAGAGGGGATGTGGTGGTGACGGGAGGAGTGTACTCGTGAGGGGATGGATGTGGTGGTGTCGAGGGGAGAGATGTGGTGGTAAGGGGAGGCATGAGTCAGGGCTACGGAGGGACTGTAGTAAGGGTAAGTGAGGGGAAACGGTAGTCTCCCCTCTGACACTGTTGCTGCAGAGCCGCCAGACTCACCCCAGGCCTCTGTGTCCCCTTTCTCCTTCTCTCACAGTATCGTCACCACTTACTCCTCTTTCCCTCCCTTATTCTGCTCCCTCTTTCCCTATCCCTCACTCTGATTCCTCTTTTCCTCTCCTTTCCTTGTACTACTACTACTACTTCCTTTCCTGTCCCTCCCTCACACTACCCCCTCTGCAGCTTTCCCCTCCCTCATACTGCCCTGTCTGCCACTCTTTCCCCTATCACTGCCTCCTCTTCCCTTCTCCCTCCCTCTCACTATCCTCACTCCCTATCCCTTCTTCCTCCCTTTCACTACTCCGTCGTCCCTTCTCCCTCCCCCTCACTACCCTCTCATCCCCTCTCACCCCCCTCTCACCACCCCATCTTCCCCTCTCCCTCGCTCTTACTACCCCGTCTTACCCTCTCCCTGTCTCTCACTACTCCCTCCTCTCCCCTCACCCAAGGGCCTTTGTTTCCTCTTGACCTTAGTCCCGACAATCACCATAATTTCCTGAGCCATTTGTTCTTGGCCGGCGGCTCCTGGTGCCTCGCCCGCCTCCCCTCTGTCTGACTGACTCTGGCGTCTTCCCCCTTTAGTACTGGCATGACTGGTGCTCACAAGACTGTCATGTGCTGTCACTCTGCTGTCATGCCGGTGTCCCCCTACCCTGCCCGCCTTGCATTGCGAAGCTCTGACACCAGTATTCTCAGGCTGACCACAATAAGGTTGGGTTGTCATTGATGCACAGCTGAAGTGGAGTCGCATGAGACTATGGTTTAATGCGAAGGAGTAATCAGCTGTGTACCCGCTTGTACCGCTGTACCTGCTGCCAACATCTGTCTTTGTATTGTGGTTGAGTATTGCCGGCGTGCAAGCCATAATTTCGTGTTGGGAGGACGTGGGAAGTGAGTCAGTTGTTGTTTGCTGATGGCACGGCGCTGGTGGCAGGTTCGAGTGAGAGAATGCAGAAGAGCGTGTCTGAGTTTGAGAAGGTATGTGAAAGGAGGAAGTTCAGAAAAATATGAATGCTAGTAAGGTTATAAGGTTTAGTAGTGAAAAGAGCCATGTTATTTGAAGTGCTAGTTCGAATGGAGGAATTGGAGTGTTTTAGATAGCTGGGAGTAAATATGGCGACGAATGGAACCATGAGAGCTAAAGAGAACCATGGATTGGGTAAGGGGGTTAAAGGCCCTGGGCGTATTGAGGAATATGTGGAAAAACAGGTATGTTTGATGGTATAGTAGTCCCATCGGAGCTGTATGAATACGAGGCGTAGGCCTTATGGAAAGGTCTGTGGGGCCTAGTCGTCGAAAGGGGGCTGTGGTTTCAGTGTATTTTACATTACAGCTAGAGAGTGGATGTGAGCTAATGAGGCCATTTCCTTCTCCGTTCTTGGCGCTACCTCTGTAAAGTGGGAAATACGATCATGTATGAAAAAAATTATACGTATTTATATATACTTTATGAATACTGTGGGTCCATGTTTTGTTACTTCCTCCTCTAGGCTGCCACTTATATCTGTAGTTGCCATCAATTCTGCGGAATTTCATTTATTTAGATCTTGTGACGTATAATTTGTTTGTTGTTGAGTCGTGCAATGATTTCCTCGTATTTGCTGTTGTCACGTGAAACTTTCCCTCAGTTATTCTCTCCAGGGCACATTTTCCCTTAATTAATCTCTTAGTTTATGTTCTGGTGTCCGACAAGGATCCCATCTGATGCCTAAAAGGGTCGTTCCGTCCGGTGTTTTTGTTAGGGATGTTTTGACCAACAAACGGAACCTTTTCCATCGTGTGTTTTTGTAAGGCCGGCCTGCCTGGCGCCCACCCAGCCCGGCTGTGTAGCGCTCCTCCGCCCGTCCTGCCCGGGACGCGCGCTGGGCCACCCTGCTCCCTCTGATAGGAACACATGTCTGGCACAATATTTACTCCAGTACTTCCGTAAATTTTGGGAAGAATTCTCAGTCTCGTGTGTGTTTGTGTGTGTGTGTGTGTGTGTGAACAATATATTTGTCTTGACATTGCATTTGTACAATACATACTTTCTGATGGTTGTTGTGGTCTTCTCTCCTTCTTCTTGTGGTATGTGCCAGTTCGTGCTGACGCGTTGAACGGGGAAGACCATACAAAAACCATCCCGAAGTTGCCTCATCATGTATTCATTATTTCTTGCGTTACATCCGCAGACCCCCCTGACAGCAGTGTATCAGGCGCCTCCACAATTTTCCATGATAGATATTTCCAGTCAATAAGCTTTATAGTTAATGCATCAGATGATGTAAAGGTGCTTGACAAACACATTGATTCAACACTGCTCGGCTGAGATAATGTCGCTCACTCATATATCCGGTGCCTCTGAAAGATGTCATTAGTCTGGCAGGGGAATGTTTTAAAAGATGACTACACATCTTTCATACAGATTTTGTATTACAGTTGGAACTGTACAGCAACATGACTCTCACAAATTGAAGGCAAAGTGTAACTCTGTACCTTAAAATGGTGGTCTGTTTATGTCGATACTGTTCCGCCGTTCATTCATTCATCTGTCGCGACAGGAATGTTACGATGAAGTGAAGGCGATGTAGATAATGAAACGAGGGTTTGGATGACCGTAGACTGGGCAGGTTGTTACCAGTGGCGTGTGTTTGGACGATGGAACCGCTTGAGGTCGTAAGTGCGCTCAGGAAGAATATATTATCAATGAAATGATAACCGTCTAACATAACAGTTGGTGGATGCTTTTGCCACAGTTACCTACCACGAGCAGCACCAGCCACACGCACCTTTATTCTGGGGTAATATGAGCAGCTTACCCTTGTCTTGGAGTTTGGCTCCGCTGAGGCCGCCGCTAGACACTGTAATCCTTCCGCCCGTCCCTCCTGGGTTTACACTGCCGGTGGCCACCACCATCACCGTTCCAGAGCTTCCCGTTCCTCCAGGGTTTGCAGTGACAGTGTTCAGACTCATCACTGATCCAGACCTTCCCTTTCCTTCTAAGTTTGCATTGACACTTCCAGCACTATCACTGTTCCATATCTCCCTAACGCTCCAGGGTTTACATTAACATTATCCAGCGCCATCACCTTTCCAGACCTACAGACAGACACCACCACGGAAGAGCATCTGCCAGCTGGTAACCTGGCCTGCTCCTCCCTCCAGTAATTTGGCCAATAATTAGTGATGATGGTGAGGGGAAACCTCCCTGGGCCCGTCGTCACTGTTGCCGGTGTCCTCCACCCACGGCCCACTCCTCAGCACCACCCACCACCCACTACCCAACGCCTTGACCCAGCAAAGTTTCTCCAGCACCCTCTTGGCTCGCCCCTTCAGGCTCGGTGAACGGCCGAGGACACCGGTGCAGAACCTCTGGAGGACACCATAGGAGGGGATGTGAGGACGCGGCTGGCCAGCTGGTGTTGGTATTTTGTGGCGGCACTGGCTGGCGGCACAGAGAGAGCTCCTGGCAGCACCAGCTAAGCAGAAGAGAGGCTGGCTGCACTGTCTGAGGGAGTGCAGCTGGCAGAACCTTCCCCTCTCACTCTCGCCCCACCTTGCCCCACATCCTAGCCTGCGTCATCTGCATATCCACAGGATTTATTGCCAAATATATCTTCATAATGGATATTTGTGAGTTTTTTTGAGGGGAGAAGGCAGGTGTGGTGATGAGGGCTGGCCAGGCAGGTGTGGTAGTGAGGGCTGGCCAATCAGGCGGGTGGTAAGAAGCATCTCCCGATCTTTACCGCGCTGGAGGAGGTTCATGTTGGGTCTCAGCCTCCGTGGTGCTTTCAGTCCCTTCCTCTCCCACTTCCTGCCGGCCTCTGTGGCTGCAGTGGTATATACATCTCTGTTCTGTTACACAGGCTGTGATATATCGTAAGCCGTAGGATCACCAGTCTTGTGATTAGCACTATGCCTCGGAAATGTTAACGGACCGTAGCTGCCCAAGGGTCGCGCGTCTCTCGCCGTTCAACACAGTGTCTTGCGGTAAACAGATCTTTAATTCTTCTCCCAGGTCGTTCATGTCCAATTATTTTGTTGGATGAACTTTTATTCCCAGGCGGCCGCGCGCATCTCACTCTTCATTTGTTCCTTGTTTACCGGTGGTTGCTGGCGCTGTAAACAGCAGCAGCTGAAGGTTGTAGATGTGATAAGACGCCGGCAGTTGTGCGTGGTGATGCCTGAGGCAGGGCGGCACAATTGTTGTGCGGTGATGACTGACACACTAGTTACTTGAGAGTGGAACGACGTGACAGGTGGTGGATGGCCAAACTGCCGGTGTCTGTCTGTCCATACAGTCGGGAATGTGATGGGTTGGTCGCCAGTCAGCCGGTTTCAGGCCGCACCGTCAGAAAGGATCATCTGTCACCAGCAGCTGGAGAATTACAGCGAACGTGGCTGACCAGGTCACCAGCACCGGCAGGCCGTGGGTGACTCAGACCAGGAGGCGGCGGCACCAACCCCCCACCACAGCCTAGTCTCAAGTACCGCAAGGGTCCTCACGGACCTCGTCCAGGAGTCGGGTCTGTGAATGGCGACAAATTTTCATCTGGTGCGACCCAGAGGGCCTTATTGATCCTGTAGATGGTGACGTGTCTCGTGTGACAATACTCGCTGATTTCACGCCCTTGAGGTGTGCGCGTGTTCTTGTGGCCAAGTGCGGCATTATACACAAGTCGACGTGAAGATTATGTCCTCTTTTCTGAGACTTGCCTCTTTACTCCGGATGATCCTCTCATATTTCCGCAGTATTTCGACTCTAATTTTCCCTCCTTACTGTTTCTTGTTTTCCACTTTCTTTTATTTGTCGTCATTATGTTCTGTCTTTGTCGTGGATTTAGATGCAGCCTATCGTGTACTTCTAGTGCTGCATGTTTCCACTTTTCCATATCTGTCTCCCTTTCAGTTTTATTTTCTATGTATATTTCTTCTTCTCTTTCTTGTATTTCCTTCCTTGATTTCTTTTTATTTATTCTCCTTACTGTCGGTCGGTCATTCCAGCCATTGTCCTTTTCTCTCTCTTCCAGCAGGTCCCTCAGGTTGCTACATATCTCTTTCCCTGTTGTAATATTTCTTCTCCTTTACCTGTCAATTATTTCTCCCAGTATTATTCATGCTCTTCCTCTCCGGGATTGCTGTATGCAACCTTCTTAACCTACTTTCCTCTTCTTTTCCTCACTCAGATCTCCAGTTCCTCATTTTCTCTCTCTTTGCACGTATCCATCCATATCTTTGCTGTTGTATCTTTATCTGATATTGCATCTTTATTTTCGTTTTTTTTTCTCTCCTTAGGGCACCCTCGCACCACAGGTCAACAAGCTTTACCGACCATTTTGCAGCATAAAGGATTAAGCATATGCTTGATACTGAAAGGAATAGAATATGACGTTGAATCACGCCAGAAAAAACGAAACAAAACATAAGGTGACAGCATATATCAGGTTTAATACATAAATGAATCTTTGGAAGAGAGTATTAGCACTGCGTGTATTGAGAAGAAGGTGTGAGCCAGTGACTACCTCAGTGAGGCGTGAGTGTATGGCCTCCAAGTCATTAGGTACACCACCGCTGTGTGTCTCCGAGACGCATGGTAGTGTCCAAACTTATGCCGTGTACTTACTAGTGAGATTCTGAAGCCTATTTCCGACTGCGCGTGACTGACGGGCGGGGAGTATAAGCGTCGAGGTCCAAGCAGACTCACAAGACAATCGAGCCGGACGTGAGCGACTTAGTTGTTTACGTGGGGACTCGAGCCGTGTACGTGCGAGATGCTGAGGCGTGTGTACGTGAGCGAGAGGTAAATGTGTGTACCCGCATGAGACCGGTGGTGTATGCATGAACCAGGGTGGGGTGTGGAGGTGTGGGGGAGTGAGGCGGGTGTGCAAGAGAACTAAGCATGTTCGTGTTAAGGCTGCAAGCGTAAGGCGGGGATTAGCACTACCGAGAGCGTTGCTGCAGTCAGGAGGAAAATTATGATAATTAGCGGAGGGCGGTGAGAAGCGGCGGCCTGCCTCCCTCCCTCCCACCCATTCTTCCCTTCCACCCTCACCCTCCATGCCCCTCCTATCACCCACTCGACCATCTTCGCCACCCAGCTGCCGCCTCATGTGACCGCCGAAGTCCACAAGGCCCCCGCCACCCTCAGCCTAATCTAATCGCTGGGGTCCAGTTCCTGGAACTTCCGTGCGCTGTTTATTCTCGTCTGCGCCACCGTCCACAGGATGGTCAGGAGTGCGCCATAAATCCATCACTCCTTTTTTTGCGGTAAAGATCAAAATCTCAGCTCGTCAGCCTCGCCACAGCATTATCAACCCCGCCACAATATCACTGGCTTCCCGTTAAACCAGTCATAACTTTTGCGACCCATCCACAGTGTTAGTACCACCTCTCCTTGTCTCAGTCTTCCTCATACTCCCACGACCTTCCTGACCTCCATCGCCCCTCCTCAATCCTCCAACGATCTTCTCAGAGCCCCGTCATTACTTCCTTAACCGCTGCGTGACCTAGACCCTTCTTCTCTGCTATCCTGCTTTACTTGTATATTTACATGTTTTTAACAGGTAGCCTCGTTATTACAAGATTTGTAGAGGCATTTCTTCCATAACAATATTCCGCTCCAGATATTTGAAAAGTATCCTAATTGTGCCTTTTGTACTAAGTTCATTGATCGTATACCATACTGTGTAGCCCAGTCATTGCTGCTTAACGTTTGTAAACAGTCCACTTACTGTGTAAATTATTGCTCAGTTCTCGTGAACCTTTCTCTTACTCTGTAAACTGTAAATACGACTCAATCACCGACACCCAGGCCCTGGATTATTTGTGCATCTTATATCGTTTGTTGCTCCACCACCCACAAGAGAATGAGTAGGATTACGCAATAAATTTGCAGCTTTTGCGTCAGAGCTCAACATCAGTATCCAGTGCCCTACTCCCGGCTCCAGCCCTGCCCAATCTTTGTCGCAGTCCCATGCTTTGGCTGCGCCACATGCCTGCCATCCCCCCAGCGCCATCACTCGGCTTGCTCCCGCTCCCTTGTCCTATCCTTGTCCCACACCTTCCCATAATCGCACACCTGCTCCTAGCCCCCATTATTACACCCCAGACACACATTTGCCCCTGGCCCTACACTTGCTCCTGACTCCTATAGCCTTCTCCTAGCCCTCACGCTTATCATATATACCTCAGCCAGCCGCTGTTGTCTCAGCCCCTATATTTGTGGCATACCTCACCCTTGCTCCCTAAGCCCTTACACCTGTGACTTAACCTCACACCTATGCCTCTTAAGTTCCCCCACACCTGCCTCTTAACCAAGTACCTGCTCCCGGTGCTGGGAGTGGAGGTGGTCCAGAGGGACTGGGTTCGAACAACAGACACCTGAGGTCCAGGTGGCTCACGCTGGCTCTGCTGCACCCGGAGGAGCAACCGCTGCGACTCGCCTGCTAAACATGGTGGGATCCCGGAGGTCGTCCTTCTGTGCCGTCTCTGGTCACATGCGTCACGACGTCACGTAAGAGGACCGTGAGTCCGGTAACGTCACCGATCGCTTGCCGGTCGACTGCGTGACGGGCAATCGGCCAGATTATGTTTTCAAATCGACTTTACTTCAATTTCATTACGCCTGCAATCACTGGAATTCATCCTGAGTTCCAGTATGAGCGTTTTCATCTTGATCCGTAAGGTAATAGTGTTGTAAGGCTGATAATTAAAGCTACGGCGGCATGGCAACACCCATCCTGGCGTATGTCTGTTATGCAGCATTTTTGACGTGCAATGATGACGTCATAGTAATGAGATAACATCACACTGGAACCCGGTAGTGCAGCAGCCGCCCTCCAGGCGGCAGCAGTGGAAGACAGCGAACCTTTAGAATATTACAAAATAAACTTTTCGCTGCTTCTGA
>JAUUDW010628110.1:388-11399 GCA_032361385.1 Panulirus guttatus
AAACTGTGTTATAGATATTGGGGAGCAAAACTGGAAAAGGTGACAGAATCTAAGTTTTGGGGAGCTATCGAGGGTAAGTTTGGTGATAAGAGAGATAACAGAGAGAGGAGTACAGGGTAGAAGATTCACTGGGTCCCTTAACAGAATAACGAAGGGTAGAAGCATAATTATGGAAGTGAAGAAAGGACTAAGGGACAGCATAATTCTCCTAACCCTGACCTATGCTGCTGAAACATGGATATGAAATGAGTCACAGAGGTCAAGAATCCAGGCTATGAAAATGAGCTACATATTTGAGAGAAACGTGTAGTATGACTAGATGGAAAGAAAATGATATGAGGGAGATGTATGAGAGATTTGGCATGGCAGGGAATGCAAAGGGAATGATTTGTGGAGTGGTAGATTAGGTGAAACATAATTCTTTGAGGTGGTCTGGGCATGTGGAAAAAAATGCAAGACAGAGAGTTTACAAGGAGAACATATGACAGTACAATTTAAGTGGTTGTTGTGAGGGGAAGACCACCTGTAACATGGGAAAATAGAGTGGAAGAGTAGTGGAGGAAGAGAAATAGTAGAAAAATGCATGGAATGGTATGTGCAAGGGAGGCACACAAGGACAGGGATAAGTGGAGACTATTTTGTCATGACCAGCTCCTTGATGGGAGTCCCTGGAGGGAATGGGCATTAGAGATATATAGATATAGATAGATAGATAAATAAATGAATAGACTTTTCCCCTTTATTAGTTGATGATGCTTTCTCTCATTTAAACATAGCTGTTTATACAATTCACTCAGAGGTGGTACTAGAGTTCATTAGTTATGGAGACTCTATCATCATGGCCACCCCTTTGAAGGAGTTCTAGAAAGGAACAGGCATTAGATATATAGACAGACAGACTGATAGGATTCCCTTTTGTTGATATATAGAAACTCAACAAAAAATATTAGTCAGTAATGATTTTCAAAATTTCACATTAAATTATGACCTTTTACTCAGTTACTATAAGCAAGCTTTCACAAATAGGGATGATGTGTAACCAGCCATCTTACAATTCCTTTTTTGAATAAAAAATAATACTATATTCTGATTTTCCCCTACAACTCTTGCTTTGACTTGAAAACTCTATGATAGGTGAACTATAACTGTACACTACAAATGTAACCTGTAAATTGTAATGGTCCACGATCATAATATGGGAAGTTAAATGAAAATTCACAGAAAAATATAATCAAGAGAGCGGACATATAAACACATGAACATAAGAATGCAGACAAACAGACTGCTCCTATTTGAAACAAGAAGATATGCCGGAAAATGTCCAGAGGAGAACAGCTAAGATAATACCTGAATTAAGAGGGCTGAGCTACAGTGAAAGCTTGAGGGCTACGAGTGGAATTCATTAGCTTAAATTCACTGGAGCACAGTCACAAGGATATTGAAATACACAACAGGAGTGTATAAAGTCACTATAACATCGTTATAAAAAAATGTCAGTTCCTGGAAAATCTGATAAACTTTCTTTACAACTCAGAGAGTAATACCAGTATTGCCTATGGTAGGAGAAAGAACCTCTTAAATTCACAGCTAAAGATGACAAGATGATGATAGTTATTTTGTCATTGGCTAACTTCCTACACACAGTCCTTGGCAGTAGTAAGGGCACTTTACTTGACTGCATAGAAATTATTCCATGTAACAGTTCAAATAAAAATTATTGACATGATTAAAACAGTAGTGTTATCAAATCATTACCACACTCAGAAATGTTGCAAATGTTCACATCACTACCAAGCTCAGAAGAGTTGCACATGTTAGAGAAGAAATATAATGATAAAAGAAAAGAAGAGGAATGTCCAATATTCCAAGTCCCTAAGTACTCCACAAAGGTTTTTCTATAAGTGATACAACCTATCACTTGACTATAAACATGCAAAATGCAGCTGTTAGTTTGTAGAGTACATCATACTCACTTGAAAACATAGTAAATCTTTGACCAGTCCTGTTTTGACTGTATGAATCAGGATAGGGTGACATTGAAAAGGGATGAGAAAATCAATATTGTATAAAGAACATCATCCATGCTCATAAAGGATACTTTGCACATGCAACATCTAGCAATTCTCATCAATACTTTTATATAAAGCCTATTTACACACAAAACTTCTACATATCTTGCAACATCTCAACTAAGAATGATGTTTCCAAACATACTTTACCTTGTAAATTGTCCTGAAGCTTTCAAGGTCAGAAAGTCTGGCAAATCAAGAAAGTGAGCAGCCCTGGCCCAAGTGCTCTTCATGTGTCTCTTCAGCCACAGGAGTTTGGGAGTTTGCATTTCAAGAGACACCTTGCCTCCCACATACTTCAGTACACTGACAAAAAGGGAAACTAAAGTAAATAAGAAAGCTTGTTTGAGAATGCTCAAGCCCCATTCATAAAGTTTTGTATCCCCCTCAAAAAAAATTCACCTTGTTGCCCTGAACTCTAATCTCTAACCTTCAAAACTTATTCATATGTAGAATTATGTTGTATGTGTGACAGGAGATTTCCACACCCATTAACCTAGTCTTCAGATACTCTTAGCACAGTTACTTAGAAGCATCTTATCACACAAGATCTAATGACCTTAATGTTTGATTTCAACTAAAAAACTTAAAGAAATGTAGAACTATGATGTATATGTCGTATAAATTTATTCATATTTATTCATCAAGTTTTCAGATATTGTGCTTACAGCCATTCAGAAGCATTTTAGATCATAAAGCCTTGTGACCTTATTCTTGACCCTCATCCCAAAAACTTATTCATGTGAAAAACTACCAAAGGTGTATCTGTGGTATATGTTTGGTCTATATATCATAGTCACTAGCTACAGTCATCCTGAAATATATAGGAATATGAGAAGTTCTTTCTTAAAGAAACAGAAGTTCAATGGAAATTCAGACGAGCTTAAAACTCTTCAATTCTTTTAATTTTTCTCTATTCAAAATAACATCCCACTAACTTGTCATTCAACCCTGCTGAACCTAATAAACTTAATTTTATTCACATTTACTCTTAACTTTCTCCTTTCACACATTCTTCCAAATTCAGTCACCAACTTCTGCAGTTTCTCACTTGAATCAACCACCAGTGCTGTATCATCGACAAACAACAACTGATCCACTTCCCAGGCCCTCTCATCCTTATAAGACTACATACTTTCCCCTCTCTCTACGACTCTTGCATTTACCTCCCACACTAACCCATCCACCCATAAACAAATTAAACAACCATGGTGACATCACACACCCTTGTCACGGACCAACCTTCACTGGGAACCATCTCCTCTCTTCTTACTTGTACACACGCCTTACACCCTTGATATTAACTTCTCACCGATTCCAGCAGTTTACCTCCCACACTATATATTCTTATGACCTTCCACAAAGCATCTCTATCAACCCTATTATATACCTTCTCCAGATCCATAAATGCCACATACAAATCCATCTGTTTGTCTAAGTATTTCTCTGAGCAAATACCTGATCCCCACATCCTCTACCACTTCTGACACCACACTGCTCCTCCCCAGTCTGATGCTCTGTACATGCCTTCACCCTTTCAATCAATACCCTCCCATATAATTTTCCAGGTATACTCAACAAACGTATGTCTCTGTAGTCTGAACACTCACCTTTATCCCCTTTGCATTTATACTGTGGCACTATACATGAATTTCTCCAATCCTCAGGCACTTCACCATAATCCATACATACAATGAATATTCTTACCAACCAATCAACAACACAGTCACCCCCTTTCTTGATAAAATTCAACTGCAGTACCATCCAATCCTCCTGCCTTGCCAGATTTCATCTTCCGCAAGGCTTTCACCAATTCTCCTCTTTTCACCAAACCACTTTCCATGACTCTCTCTCCCTTGCATACCATCCCAGCCAAAGCACCCTACATCTGCCATTTTATCATCAAACAAATTCAATAATCCTTCTAAATATGCAATCCATCTCCTCTCTCACCAATAACAGCACAGAAGGGGAAAATAAAACATAATAGTTACATATTGTTCATAATAGTTGACTAATAATGAACAACTGCGAGATCAAAATACACCACTTAAAAATCCTTGAGAGTTAAGTGGTAACACATTCAACATGTAATTCGCAGCTGATAGAATGTAAATACACTACATGCCAAATGCTAACAGAAAACAGTCCTCTAAAACTTCTGGCTTATATATGCTTGCAAGAAGACATAATAAATGGTTACGAATACTACAGGATAGAATAACATCAGAATCTTGCCTATAAATAAAGATCCAGGCTCAAACATAGTATACATGGACTCTGAATGAAGAAACACGAATGCAAATACAATGCATAGGCATACCGGTACAATGGCATTTTAGCAACCCATTACAAAAAGTCTGGCATATAACAGTATAATGCTATCATCATGATCAAAACACAAACGTTAAAAGTCATGCAGTTAAATGGCAACTTCCTCCCTGCATACTCAGTCAGCTGATCAAATGTATATCAACACTAGATGCTGTGCAGCTAACAGAAGACAGCCCTCCTAAACTTCTGGCTTATATGTGTTTATAAGAGGGTATAAAACATACTTATGGATACCACAGGATAACACAACATTGCTGATATATAAAAACCCATACTAAAACATTGTACGCATGGACTCTGAAGCAACACAAGTGCAAAAATATGGGCATATTAACATATCATTACAAAAACTCTAAAATACAACAGTATATAAGAGGACAGATACATTCATGTTGAACATATCTGTAAGATATAGCATATATTATTATCATATCAGGAAAATCAACCTCAAATACAGAGAAGCAGAAAGCAACTTACTGCTGTGAGGTGTATGTTTACAGACATACTTTGTACTCTCAGATGAAAGCACTTTCAGATCTTTGGCACTCATTTTAAAGAGCCATGTAAGTTATCTTGGAACTCGGTGAAGGGAAATGTTTTTCTTCCATCTTAGCATTTTTGCAATGCATGCAGTACGGTAAATACAGGCCCATCACATCAAAATGTTTTATGCAGCAAAAATGTTAATGCATTTATAAATAACTTTTTTCATACTTGTCTGCTGCTTCCTTTATTAGTAAGGCATCACCAGGGACAAGTGAAGAAAGGCCACATTTGCTCACATAAATAAATGTGTATACAAAAAATTTCATCTCACATCTAATCATACAAAAACTAACTCAACAAAATAAACAAATGAAAGAAACTGATAGGTGTTATTAGACTTCACTTGCAAGAGGTTACTCTGCAAGTGAAAAAATCACCTTTAGTGTGGCTGTATCACTGGGAGTACAGCCTGGTAAAAGAACTTCTCACTCTAAAGGAATTCACATTTTCTAATAACTCAAAGGTGTACAGCCTTGGGCTGCAAGAGCCTCTGGAAAGAAATCTTAGTTAAAAACAGGGTTCTATGAGAAAGAGGTCCTTGGGAAATTAAAAATAAAACAAAATAAAATAACAGAAAAGGAATTTGATCTATTAAAAGGCAGCTTACATCAGTAGATGATGATGATACTAGTGTTTGTGATGCAGTCCCAAAGTACTGTAAGCACCAAACTGCCAAGAGCAAGTGGTCAGTAATGCCAACTTGGAAGTGGTCACTAATTGGTTGGAAGTGAACCTGTTTAATGAGCAGAAGGCTTCAGTGATATGAGGACTGACCAAAAAGGGTCAGCATATGTGAAGATTTCTCTCCATCATAAAAAGGGAGGAATGAGCCTGATCCTTATATTCCCTAAGTAATATCTCAGTGTTCACAGCACGGACCACAGAGAAGAAACTGAAAATTTAAAAATCCAAAAACCCCAAGGTCCCAAGCTTACTGAATAGGAGATCTCATACCTGTATAATATTTGCATTCAGAGAACATGCAAGATTTCTATCTGTTATCATGAATTGGAAGGGGATGAGGAACATCATGATTAAAAAAAAGACTCATATTCTACTCACTTGTGATCATGAGAATTTATAAAGTCTGCTTGCTCCTTTGCTCTGTGATCCATCCACATTACTACATTGAAACGATCTTCTCCTGAAAATTAAAGTATAATTTATTTCAGTTTGATTTAATATATTCAGGAGATACAATCTCTCTTTGTTCCTAAAGATTCCCCATACATCCTCCTCTGCTTTCATCATCCATTTTGCTCTTTCTTTGTGATCTAAAAATTCTCTTTGTAACCTTATAGGAATAGAGTCAGCTGCAGTAACAAAAGAGTATTGTGGTCAGATGTAAAATTTAGCTATTAGTATACAATATTTACATTTAAAACAATACAAAAAAGATAATTTTGTCCATATATTTTCAAAACTAAACTCCTTTGCAATGCCAGTACAGGAGACATAGCTTCATAAACTAAGATATCTGGTAAAAACCTGTACAAGTACTGTGAGACATGTCAGACACTGCTGTCTCCTGCTTGAACTTAGAAAGTTATCAGTGTATGAAAGGAATGATGGTGCTTCAAGAAAGTGACGATACCCAAGTAGACACTACAAGCTGATATTGCAAAGAGTGAGCAGGAGGGATTGAGGATCTTGAAAACATAAAGAAACAGGTTGGCAGAGGAACAGCTTTAATACCAACTATGCTGATTACTGATTCATTAACATTACAACAGATTTATAGTTAAGAACTTTTCTCCTTAAACATTAATGTTCTGTCTTCTTAAATCGTCTTACCAGTAGCAGGACTGACAGTAACAGGTTTGAGATCCTTGTCCAGTACTACTAGCGAACACGTAGCATCAAACCCCACACCATGAATCTGGGCCTTATTTGCGATACCACTTGTTACAACCTGAAAGTATATGCAGTAAATAATGAAATTATAAAAAAATTTTCACTTGATCTTTATTTTCTTGAACAACACTGCATATTTAGAAGAATTTGCCAGAGACCTACTTAGCAGCAAGGTAGAAAATGCTGCTAAGATATGGGAAGTCATACTATTCAGGGAAAAATGGCTAATAATGACTCATACAAACAAGAATTCCACTTTTATCCACTTTTATGGGGTAAAATAACCAAGATTAACTCAGGTACTCTCACAAGGTAGGTGTTCACATTGTAACTGGCAATGAACCAACTGACTCTTTAATCTGATATGACCGCAGAGAAAAATGGTGAATTGTGAAAAATGGACAAGAGTTTTTCTTCAGGGCAGTGTCCCTTGAACTTTCAAAGAATCTCTAAGATCTCTAGGGGTTAGGAACCTCTAATCCCATGCCTTTTGGTGAGGTTATTACCTCTCACTTCTAAACACCTACCCAGTAGTTGTGCCCTACAGCTCGATCCAGGTCCACCCCTCTCAAATTATTTACCTCAGTTTGGCAATGACATTGTTATCCCACTTGCCACCACGCTGGCAACTGCACAGAAATTCGAGGAGCAAGAAGTGGCAGTGCCCCACTAATAATCTCTCAAGAGGGGCAAAGGTATCTCTCTGTAACCCATGTAATTTTCTGTGTGGGGACAACCATCTTTAAACATGTTCTATGACTTAGAACTACATATTTCTGGAGCAAATATCTGCCTGATGACAAGTGGTGTAAGGTGGTGTGATTATGTAAGAAGTGAGAGCGTAAGAGTAAAATATGGTAACAGATGCAATCTGACTGAGACAGTTGTGCAGGGTGTGCTAAAATGGTTTAAATATATGGAGATGGGAAGAAAGACTAAGAGGATCTCTGCATTAGGAGTAAAAGGAGCAAGGGAGAGGGAGAAAAGACCAAGAAGTTGGGGGAACTGAATGAAAGAGGCTTTGCATTATTATGGCCTGAAGACTCAAGAAAGTGAAAGGTATGGATGGGATAGGAAGAACTGAATCAGTGTCATAAACAGGAGGTACCATAATTCAATGGCTGATTTAAAGCATATAAAGTGGTCAGGGAAAATTATGGGATATTTTGGGGGTTTGGTTGTGGGTGTGTGGCTCTAGTTTTGATGCATTATACATGACAGCTAAACAGTAAGTGAGAGCCAATGAGGCTATTATTTGTCTATTCCTTGTGTTATCCTCCTATGGTTGGAAACCACAAACAAACTAATAACCACAGTAATAATATATGTCAGGTGAAAGCAAGACCATTGAGAGTAAGTGTTCAGTGTCTTCACAACTGATGATACACCTTGGACATAAGGGAAAACTTATGATACATTAAATCAGTGTTTTTAATGTTGAAGATGTGGGTGGTGTCCAGAATGCAGATGAGAAAGTGTAGTTTCAGATGAGTGGAGTGAAGTATAAGACTGGGTGGGAGGATGCTTGTTGATTGCTTGCTAAGTCATTACATTGTGTATATTCTAAATCAATGCTGTGTGTGCTGGAGGAGAGGGCATCTTCAAGAAGGCTGTTGAAGTGAGAAGCAGATGGTTGGTCAGAGAGTGGTTTAGATGAAAGAGGTCTAATGCTGTTGCAAAGAACTGAATGCCATGCACACTGAAGCACTGAAGTCAAATTGTGAAGGAGGAATATTTTTTCTTGTTCTGGTATTGAATGACATAGGTTGTTAAGCACCCAGTGATTGTTCTGAGTGATCTGTTTTGTGTGGTTTTCAGCTCTGTTATATTCGCTCTTGATAACCAGGTAGGTGATGATCCATCTGTAGAAGATACTAAGAGAATATTTTCTTGTCCAAAACTGGCAACAGCTAATGTTTGGGGGCATTTCGTTTGTTCATGGTCTTTGCGTTGAAATTTGTCGTGTGGAAATTGAATGTCATGTGTTTGTCAAATGCAATTCCTAGTATGGCTGGAATTTTGATGAGTGGAAGTGGATAATCATTCAAGGTTAAGGGAGGGTACAGGATCGATTCATGTCTCTCCAGGGTTCAGAGAATGATGGCAATAAGGTAGATATTGAAGAAATTTGAGGGCACTGCTTCTTAGGGAACACCACCACAGAGCTTGAGGATTTTGGAAGTGAAGCCTTTATGAATGACTCTGGTTTGGCAGCCAGCATTAAAGTTGATCATATATATTTTGCGGTGGGTAGTATCAAGTATCTTTTGTGTGAAAGTGCATCCAAAGACAGTGTTGAATGCTTTGTTGATATTTACTGCAACTAGTACTGTGCAAAAGGAGGTCGTGGTTGGTTGAAGCCATCTAAGATATTTTGTGTGAGGTCAGTGTATAACTGCGGTGAAATGTTCAGGTCTGAAGCCATGTAAAGAAATAGACAAGGTAGTGTTTCCCAGCTTGAACAGATTGATTACAAAACATTCAAAGTGAAGTTCTGCATTTATTTGGTGAAATACAAAATTGCTGTTTGAGAGATAAAAAAAAAAAGACCCAAGACAACATACAAAGGAAGCTAAATAAATTTTTCACCATACAAGAACAGGGATATGAAATTCCGGTCACAGTATGGAACAACATTAAAAGGAGTTCTAAAAAGTTTATAATGAAGAAGTCAATACATGGCTGCCAATGTAAGGTTATGTACAGAATGTTTAAGAGTGGTAAGAGATACGGTTTAAGAGATGTCAAAGGACATCTATGCATTGTGAAGATACAGAAGGCTCAACAGCCATACAACATTTGAAGAGTATAGGAGAGCTGGAAATGAGTAAAACAGAATAAAAAAAGAGGATGATGAAAATAAATGGACAAGAAAAACAATAATCCAAAACTGTTCTATAAATTAACTGAAAGAAAACCGTTACCTTAAGAACATACAATCTGGTTGACAAATACACGGAGAAGCAATGCTGTTTTGAGGCTTATATTATATATAGCTCTTTTACATAATTTTTTTCTATATGTATATGAGAGGGCACAGCCATTGAAAGAGTAAGTTTGCTCATTTGAATACATGTCCGATCATAGTGTTGATAACAATATAAATCCTTAAGTATATGTGAAAAATTCAGACATGCCTATCAAAATTGAACTGCTGTGTATATCATACATGTATACATAAAACCCTGGATAATAATCATCTTAAAAGTCATTCATACACTGGTCAAGGATTTCGTAGAGGCAGATCATGTAAGTGTTCTGCTATACACTCAAATGAATTACAACTTTTAGATAACATTCATTCGGCAGCATTGTCAAAATAAAAAAGTTCCAAAACATCTGGCACCGTTACGATACATATATTTTCAGCGTCTTGCAGATTTCCTTGAATTTTATGCATATACACAATGATCAGCAGATTTCCTTGAATTTTATGCATGTACGCGAAGATGATCATGCGTTGGGAAATACAGCTCTAATCCCATGGTGTCAGTAGCGCTGGGGTTTTTAAAGGTCCGTGGAGGGGGGGAGGCTGTCCTTTCTGAAACCTGAAGCATTCTTCAGGTACCCTTAAAAACATTTTTCAGCCACCTAGCGCCTTTAAGTAACATCAAATGAGATACCTAGAATAAGTCTGGAACCAAGTGTCGGCAAATTTTCGGCTAGAAAACATTAAGGTATAAATTTAACAGGGCGCAAGAAAAGGGACATGGTTGGATGGTGGGTCAGAGAGCCAACGTTACATTCTTTAGGGAGACGGCTGGATAAATTTACGTCCCAAGAGTATGACAGTGCGACTTTTGGGTAGATTGTCGTGTCCTTTGGCTTGACCCATAAGGGTGTGGTCAAAGCCAAGGCTATCATGCTCAAGGAGTTGTATTGTTGTGCTCATGGCAGTATCGTCATAGCTCACCATTGAGTTTAAAACGGCGTCATATGCATTAGCATAGATAGTGCCTACACGCAGATACTCAGAAACTTTGGTTGATAGAAGAGCAGGGAAATTACTGAAAAGATGCGCAGATTAGTATTCAGAAATGATTCAAAGTCTTTCTTAGGTGGTCATTTTATTCGAAAGTAGACGGTACCCACCTGGGGTTGGTCCCAGCTAGGTTGTCACTTACCTCCCTCAGTGTTTGTGTTCTTCCCGGTGCGCTTTGTTCTTGTCTGTCACTAAACGGGATGTGGAAACAGCAGCTAGACAGTAC
>JAUUDW010628122.1:0-11398 GCA_032361385.1 Panulirus guttatus
CACATATATATATATATATATATATATATATAAGGTGTATGTATCTTATAAAGTATGGCTATGATTATAGCTTCAGTTGCCTGTGCTGTTTCACCTGCCTTAGAAAAAATGATCAAGGATAATCAGAAAATAATTAGTAGGGGTAGCTTGCCTCATTGTTCTTGCAGGCTGGCAGAGAAGTCACAACAAGAATAATAGTTATGATTTATTGGAATCTTTCACAGGCATCATTATATCTTCTTTGTAATGGAGATGGCTTGTGTAGCACTGCAAGTGATAGGTCTGCTAATATTGCTTGCATTGATGTCTTGGGCCAACACTTGTCCTCTGGTTCTCAAAACTAATGCCCAAGTGGAACGTAGACTACTTAATGAAGGCTTCCACAGGTATGCATGTTATTCCTAATCATAGATAGATTTAGATCCCAGTAAAGTAGAATTTTTATCATGTGTAAGTTTATAAAGAGCATTTGCAAAAATATTATGCAGTGATAGATTAATAAATGCATTCATTGATTTAGGGTACATGTATCACAGCACACATATTGCTACATTTTTCTCTGTAAATGTTGAGACTTTTGAGTTGGGGAACTATTATCAATATTTTGTAAAAGGTAAAAGGTGAAAATCATACCAGTCCATCATTGTAGACCTCCATTATATTTATTTGTTTACTATTGGAGATCATATTATAGACTGTTGAATGACATGGGGTGGAAGCTTTCTTGTTTTGGTATTTTGAAAGCTTAGTTTTAGGGCATTATGGATGATTATGTTTTCATCCATACTTATTTTCAGTATTTAACTGTTTGTAAGAAAAATACCGTATTCATGAACCCTTGGCTTTTTGTTTCAGGGATTTAGAGACTACAGTATTTTTGTCATCTTCTGAAGACCTACATAAATGTATACTTCTCATTAAAGAAGTTTTTCCTCCTGGCTCATATGTAGATCCAAATCAGCTTCGCTTTCTCAAAGCATTAGGTGGTCCTGATTATTATATCCCACAGGTATGTATATTATTAGAAGTGTTGATTCACAGCAGTAACACTTATAAGTTGTATAGGAATTTATGTGAACAGTAAGCCTTAGCTGTGGTACTTTAGAGCATTGTTTCATGGAAAAGCTGTTCTTGAAGAGGAATGGAAATGTAACATTCTCCATTCATTGTATAGAATGATGAAAAATTCAGAATTTAATGTGCCGAGTTTGTTGATGTTAAACTGGTTTAACTAATTCTAGTACAGTTATGATCATGAAAACATAGATAAAGCATTGCTGTTAGGGATCCAAGGATGTGACAGGCAGTACATTTGGTTTGACTGTAACTTTAAGATTATAGCAATTTATTTATCAGAATTGTAACATTTGCATTTGTCATATCATTTATTAGGCTGTCAATGTTGAGACACCAGAGCACCTCTCACCACGGATTGTGGCTTACTTTTATGTGGTTCCCAAGCCTCTAG
The DNA here is from genome assembly GCA_032361385.1 of Panulirus guttatus. Lineage (NCBI taxonomy): Eukaryota > Metazoa > Arthropoda > Malacostraca > Decapoda > Palinuridae > Panulirus > Panulirus guttatus. The sequence goes on from JAUUDW010628122.1 coordinate 1,469, forward strand.
ATGATGGTCGCTGGCTGGTGAACATTACTATTCCTGTCCACCTCCGTTATCACAGGTACTGAATATTGGGAAATTGTTTACTGCAGTTTCATATTAACATTGTTACTTCATATACAGCAGGTGAAGGTAAGTTGCCTAATGTGTGACAAGGGAGAAAATTTTCATGAGCTGTACACTCCACAATCAGCGACGCATCACAAACAAGCTCTTCCTAAAGTTTACTTTATCCTTGTATATTTTGGATCCTTTGCAAAACCGACTCATTTCATAATTGGTTATGCAGTTCCAGGACACCTTTTTTGGCCTTCTGCAGCTTCAAGGCTGCACTCTAATAACGAGCAGAGACTCTTCTAGAATGAGAAGTTCATCAACAAGACTGCTCCTGCTTGTTCATTGACAATGATAAAACCTCCCTGAAGTTGACTTTTAACTTGCAGTGTAACCATGTGCAGGCAGGACCTAATAATACTGTTTATTACATAAACAAAAGTTTTTTGATGCATTGCATTAGATGGAGTATTCTGGTTCTGTTAAAAGAGTCAAAACTAGAGTTTAAAGGAGTCAAAATTAGAGTTATAAACATTAGTAAATTAATTTGGATTAGTATGCAAGAGAAGAAATTATGATCAGTAAGAGTCAAGTAATTGCCTTTTTTCATCCCAAATGGATGATGGCAGTGTCCCGTCTGTTTTTTTACGAGAACTTCGGTAGTAAAGATGGACCTAGATTGTAAATACTGTAGAGTGTGAAATATTTGATGAATAACCCTTATTCATGAGAAAAGTAACGAAAGGAGAATGTGATATTGTAATGTGCAAATTCTCAATTTGGGAATTAGATGGAAGCTCAGACACTTTAAAGGAAATTAGTTACCAGAATAAGGGACTGAGTTTGGATTTATGAGCCATGATTAAGAGAGGGATAATTTTAGATAGAGTAGACTAAATGTAAAGTGTGTGGATGAAGTGAGAGAGTGTATGTGTATGGCTCAGACGTGCCATGATTGTGCTGACTGAAGATGTGTTTCTCAGTCATTCTGTTTAACGTATAGGATTTTATATGTAGATATACATAAAAGTATCACTACTTTATATTTTAGGGCTCGAAGTGGGGAGTCATACCCCTTAGAAGTAGGAGTGAGACTGCAACACCCATCTGTACTTATTCAGTGTGAAGATAATGGTGGAGAAACCTGCAGGCCTTTGCTGCAGTTGGAACCATGCCCTCCCAGTGGATTGCAGAATTGTGAATGGCTCCTTGTACATACCTTCAGTGTAAGTTTCTCCCTTCTTCTTTATCATATGTTTAACCAGCTCTGAAACATATTCATATAGAGAGATATTACATAACAGAACTGAAAAAGAAAACCCAATGAACAACAAAATAGTTGCAAAGGAAAAGGGATGGAATCATAAGATGGGATGGAAAAAGAAAGTTTGGCATGAGGTAGTTGTTGTTGTTACTGAAAAAAAGATCTTACTGTAGTGATTGTTCTACACAGTATTTTGACCAAATGTGAGGGTATTAGTAAGTGCTGTATAGCAATGATGTAACCTATGTAAATGAAAAAGTTGTATGGACAATAAACAGTGGAAAGGTTAAATATGAAGCAAACATAGAATGTTTGGTCCACAAAGATGATTTGTATTTTGAGAGAATATCTTTTAATCCTTTTGTCAGCTTGAAAGTGGCCAGTGGGGAGTATTAGGTGAGAAAAATCTATATCATCCTTTTTGTCCTGTAGTGTTATTGTATTCAAGGTAATACTAGCTAACTAACCAGATAAAATATGGTTCGATTTTGCTAAAGATTTCCAGTTATCAAAAAGAATATTTGATATGGTGTGTGGGAAATGCTCTGTAGAGATGGAAATAAAGTTAGGAAAGTGGAATTATGTGCTGTAAAAGATTAAGAAATGAGAGTATTAATGTCTACTTGTTAAAGGGTGCTGCAGATTGATTAAAAAATATTGTGATCACTGTTACATTGTTGTGGCATTTTGGTGATAGTTATTTTGTGATTAATTCTAGTTTTATTTTGAATTATTGTCAAGTTATTACATATGGCATTATGTCTTCCACAGACAAGTGAGGCAGTTGTAGGTGTAGTACCAGTAGGAAACACAGATTTGCTGGACACTGTGCTGCTGACCACCACCTGTATCACTGCTGGTGCTACTCTCCTTATTCTTGCAGCTCTCAGGAAAAAGAAAATTTATCATGCTTGAAAGCACTTCTTGAAAAGAACCTTCAAACACCAGTTTAAATGTTAGTTTTAAGGACAGAGGCAAAAGTGATATGTAATTTAAAATGTTTTATCTAGTCTTGACATATGGAATTATGCTGACAGTTGAGAATTGATTACATAACTTTCTTAAATGTATACGCTATTGACAGCTGTCAGTTTTATTTCTTACCTAAATATATGTCATATTTACAAGCTTTCAGGCGAGACAGCTTTGGAAAAAATTGTCTGTCATGACCTGATGAACTGTAGCGTTACAGTATTTGAAATATAAATTGAACTGTTTAATCCAGTCAGACAACCATACCCATTTAGAAATGCATTGCAGGAATTTAAACATGATAAGTGTTCCTCCTCATGACATAGGTCATCCAACACTACATATTTTCCTCAGGGTCATGGTATGCATGACCTACAATGGTGATTGTAGGGGTATTGAGGAGAGCTTAATTTGTTGCTGTGCCTGCTTGGCAATGGAAGTTACCTCTTTGAGCTAGTAATGGTATGAAAAGTCAATTGGATGTTTAAACTGAGGCAGGAAAAGTTAGATCATCATATGATGTTGGATGCCATTCCTGATGGGATCATCGTATGCCAATTTCTGCTGTTTAGGGGTGAAAGGGGAGGACCTTGCTCTTACTCATAATTAGTTTCTACATCCTCTTCTTGCACACCTCAGAACCATACCCTGTTATTCATTTAACAGACCCATATCATGTACATACAGCATTATACCTCAGTCACTTCCCCTCTCATCACATTTAATACCCCATCCATAGAAACATTAAACAACTATGGCAACATTTCCAAGCCCTGATGACGTCCTATATTCATATCAAGCCACTTATGATAATACAACAGTTTACTCTTACATAAGCTTTACTTTCATTATGTAAGCTCTTAACAGACTTCTTGTCTTGCATGCATACCACAAAGTCAGAACTTTCAAAACTTCTTTTCTATTGATTGTTGTATACCTTTTCAAAAACCATATATGCTGATAACTTTTTTGTAAGAATTTCACTATCTTCCGAAGTAAAAGTATCTGGCTTGTATACCTTATTTCCTTCCAAAATTACCTTTTTCATTACTAACGTAAGATTCTCTAATCATTTGAACACAATCACAGTCCTTCTATATATTTTGTGACCTGTATGGAGAAGATTTATTCCAAGCCAGAATTCTTTTATAATATTTTTCTCCCCATACCTTTATACAGGGGAAAAGTCTGCCGTTGTCTTGTCATTAGGAACATGATCACTTGTCCATGCTGCTATACACACTTTCCAAATCCGTTCAGTAGTAGCTTCACTTCATTTCTTCTTTGTCTCACTTACCATTTCATATATATTTCTGCCTGTTTTACTATTTATATCATCCTTTCTCCCATACATGTTGCAAACTCTTACAACTTGTAATCCTACCATATCAATACCCACATCCTCCTTAATTTCTGTAATTTCCCTGTGTCTTACAAATTCATCCTTTGGTATAAGGAATTTCCTAGACTTGTTCATCCCCACTTTTCATACAGACTTCCATTCCATATGTTTGTGTGCCTTTAGATATATTTTCTAATTCTCTTCTGGATTTTCTTTCACTTTTTTTTTAATACCCTTATGTGTTTCCCCATTTCTCAGTTTCAAAAACTTATTTTTGTAATCATTCAGAGCTTTATATCGTGCATTATAGATACCACAAGCATGTGTTGTGAAATCCTATGACCATTTGCTTCTTGAAAAGAACAAATGCATCTTACCATATGCATAGTTTTTTCATACATGTTCACAGTTTCTGCATCAGTGATGTAGAGCTAGGCCTTTTTGCTCACAGCCATTCTCTAAATGTCATGTAAAATTCACTGAAACCAGAGCCCCTTATCCATAATCAGACCCCACAGACCTTTTCATGGTTTCTCCCGACCACATCACATTTCCTGGTTCAGCCCATTGTCCCAATTTGCTCTATCCCTTGCCTCACATCCTCCTACATGTTCAGGCCCTGAGCCTTCAAAGAATCTTTCAGTCCATCCTTCCACCTCCTCCTTGGTTGTCCCCTATTCCTTGTTCTCTCCACTTCCAATATGTATACCCTTTTAGTCATCCTCTCTGCACTCACCCTTTCCATATTCCAAACCATTTCAGCACATCCTCTTCAGCTTTCTCATATAAACTCCTCTTACTACCACACCTCTTTCTTACCCTGTTATTTCTTATTTGATTAACTCTCCTCACACCACATATTGTCCTGAAACACTTCATTTCCAACACCTTTACTCTGTCCTTTACAGTTTTGTTTAAGGTCCATGCCTCACTCCATATATCACCAACGGTCTACTATACCATAAGACATACCTATCTTTTCCCTTAAAGACATAGACCTCTCTTTCCACACTCACTCCCCAGTATCTAAAACACTCAACTTCCTCCAAATTCTCTCCATTCAAACTCACACTTTTCACTGCTAACCTTAATAACCTTGCTTTTATTCACATTTACTTTCAAATTTCTCCTTTTGCACACTCTTCCAGGCTCAGAAACCAGTTCTGCAGTTTCTCACTGGAGTTTGTAAAGGTCAGTATTTCTAAATGATGATCTATTCTGTCATTGGTTTTGTACAGTAAATGAATTGCATCATATGATTTCAGCTTAGGACTTCAGAAGTCCCTTGTGTCTTTCAGGAGAACCTTTTTATCGTGAGTTATGGTGTTGCAATGAACAAAATTGACTTCAGCAGTAGTGTATAACATGTTTAATTGTCCTAATATCTAAGAAAGTTTAAAGCATATATACAGGATTAGGAAATAGCTTTCATCTAGTCTAAAGGATATAATCCACATTAGTAAGAAGGCTAGTGTCCGCAGCTTAATGTTAAGCCAAAAATCTAATTCTAAATCTTGTTTTCAAACAATTGTGCATACACTTTTCATTTCACTTGGTGCTCAATTCCTTTGTATATAACTTGTAGTACACTCTTTTCAAATCACATTAATCTGAACTTTTAAGCTATGGACAGAAATACCCCATGTACAGTTTCCCATTTTTTATATACAATGTGAAGAATTAATAAAATAATGTATACAGGAAAAAATAATTATTTTAAAATCCATGTGTAGCATTGGAAGGCAACCACTCTGGCGAATGACTCTCAATTGAGTAGCAGGAATCCTCCAAGTCAGGCAGTCCGATGCATGATGGCTATACAGTGGTGAAACAACTTGCATTCGTTTCTTGTAAGGTTACACATAAGTTCCTCAAACCGCAGACAGCCCATAGGTAGAAAGTGTTCAAGTGAATCTTGTGTTTCTGGCAAGAACAAAAGCATGGAAAAAATAGGTTTGGAGATAAATGTTGTTTGGTAATTAGATGCTGGTGAGCTTGGAGTTTATATAGCCAAAGCTCTTAGTTTGCCTTCCACATCAGTGAGAACAGTTCATGAAAATGTTGATCATATAAGAAAATATGATCAGAATATGACATCCATAAGTGCTACATAGATCACTCATAGCAGAGGTGAAGTTATGGAGAATACAGATTGAATGTTGACTATTTAGATTAGCGTTCAAAATCAATGTAGCATCTCAGTAATACAGTGGTTACTCAGGAGAAAGCTGAAAGTGTTTAGGTGTCAGTGGACAAATTCTTCAAACATCCATCCTTAGATGAAGAGCCAGGCATTCCTGACCATACTCTACCTACTCCTGACATCCTCGATATACAAAATCCTGAACTATTTTGGCTGTATTTTTTGTATAATGTTGTGTAGAAATACAATAGTGTGTGCTATATTTTTCGTTTATATGAATGAAATACAATTCTCATTTTTTCTTGACATATTTTTAATTTTGTGCTTTAGTTATACAGGCTTTCTGTGGTGGAACTGTCCACCAGTAACTTAATGAGTTAAGGCGTTCTGCTTTGACTTTGGTTCTTCCTTGCCTTGGCTTTTATGGATGGCAAGACGGATTTTGGGTTCAGTGTTTACTACTTGGATCATACTATTATGTCCTAGTTGCTGTTCATTGTTGATAAGCGAGGCTGAGTCATGTACCTATTGTCTTCATAAAATGTGCTTGTCGTTGTTAGAGGTAGAAGGTCCAGTTCATCCCATGTCCTTGTTGCCTTTGGCAGAAAAAAATTAGTAAAGTATCCATGTCCTCGTCAATGGTAGAATGTTCAAGTTACATGGTGTCTGTTTTGAACAGAGATGGGAGGACCAAATCACTCCATGTTACCTGTCATTATAGGTAAGAGACCACTTCATACCATGTTTGCCGTTATCAAAGGTTGACATTTAGATCTTGATATGCCTTGCGTCATCAGAGGTGAAAATTCACATCTTGCCATATCTGCTGCCATCATAAGTGGAAGGTTCAGACTGTGACATGTTAATATTTTTCATCAGAAACAGGTACAAATGGTCAAGTCTACTGTGGTCAGTGAAAGATTCAGGTCTTATGTCTGATACCATCAAGGATAGCAAGTGCAGGTCATTGAGGTGTCATTTCATTCTTATTGACGTCGGTGGAAGGCCCATGTACTGTCATGTCACCGTTGACACGTGACAGGGTTTAAGCTGCCTCATGTCCTCTTTGACGTCTTAAGTAGAAGAATCTACCATATACTATATCCTTGTTCTGCTTTTCTTTCGTACTTTTGAACACAGCAAAGTAAAGAAAATAATAATTATAATAACATGAAATTACTAGTAGTGGCGGTAGTGGTAAATAATATAAATTTATAAAGCCACGAGTAAGTTACAAGTTACAATCATCTCAATTTTTTGTCGAAATTTTGGTTTTTGAATATCCTAATATTTTGCTTCAAAATAAGGTGGTAAACCAGATTTCACAGAACGACAAAAGACAAACTAAAATTTAACTTTGTGGTCATATGGAAATTTGTCGAAAGATTAAGTGAAGAATCTCCACTGGCAACACTGAGCTGCTTTTACGATTTCTTTGTTAAAATGGATATCAAAAGTCTAATTAGATTAGACATCTTATACTATACCTAAAACCACTGAACGTATATTTACAACAGTTAGTGGGGAATTCCTAACATATCCTTATCTACAAATTTACGCTTCGGATCTTACAGATCTGTTGAGAGAGGTGAATAGGACATGACTAAAGCATTAGTATATAAAGGGTTAGGTTTTTTGTTATCACTGGAAGAAGAAATAATTTGAAACAATGCTTATCGATCTTCAAAAATAAGGAAATAAGATTTCTTCGGGATTATCTGCGATATAACATCTACTTAGAAGTGCACCTCGTTGTAGAGAACTCATGTTTTGGAGAGAGACTAAGTTAAGGCTTGGTTGTATCATCATCCAAATATTTCTTTTCTTTTGTAATTTTTTTATGTATATATACAGAAATAAGGAACAGTAAATTTCCTGCTGCACACCGCATATTTCAGCATAACACTGTTATGTGTTCTAGGAATATAATAATTAATGATGATTGCTCCATAGTTATTTAGAATTTTACAAATTGAATTCAATTACAGTATGGATCTCAGATGGACAATCTGTATGAATAATAATTTTCATTACACTTTTTTTTTTACAAAAAAAGATATTAGTGCGGTTAGTATATTCAATGACCCGAAAACTATAAACATTCTATAGAACTAAAATATTTGCCCTAACGTAAGTATGTTTAAGGCACATGGGAAATAGATATATCATAGTGTCCAGATTTATATAATTCCATCCAGCATAATTGAAATATATTACGAAAGCGGTGGACGCAAGGCGAAGGGCAATTGTTTGTTGTCATTACTTCTAGGTAGATCGTCATGTCGTCTGGTGAGTGCCATATAGGCCATGTGCTGCTTCCAAATTTGACATAAGAGGCCTTGATTACCATACGAACTTTCGTAGTTAGTGTTTATTGAGAGCTGGATTTAAGAAGAGGTGGAGATATTGTGTGGGAGAGGACAAGATGATTGTAATGTTGATGTGCAACCATGGCAGGTCGAGCCACCCAATTCAGGACTGTTATTCACACACTTGCAATGCCCAGTTTCTTCCCATCAGCATTAATATCTGTTATCACTGCCATTTAGATTGCACTGGGTAACCCATGAGTCGGCAGTGAGTGGTTGAGGACTTTCAGAGTTGACGACGCAGTCAAACATTTTTTCCAGTGTAACTTCCAGCAGATGTTAAGTTTCATGTGTTTCTGAGGTTTGGACTAAGTTATTTGGTAGATGTGTATTATTGGGGCTCACCTTTATATAATAGCCCTCTTGATGAAACTACTATCCAACGATTTTTTTTTTCACAATAGAATGGATATTGACAGGTAGATTTAAAGTCTGGTTATGTATTTAGGTTTACTTAGGTTTGTTACTTGAAAGCAGTGAAAGTGTAGGAAGGGCGTATGATAGACAGCATTAACCCATTCAGGGTAACAGGGTCATACTTGTCATGTTATTTTTTTTTTAATGCAGCTGAGATTTATACAATAAAAATTTGAATTGTCAGCTACTGCCACGAGGTAGATTATACAGCCATAGATACTTTGTAGTGGCATCCTACACACAGTATCAAGAGGCTAGAGCTTGAATTATTTCCATATACTTGTTGATCTCTTTTGAGTTGTCAAGGAAGAGCATATGATAAGTATGTCCTTGTATTACGTAATATTTTTTGAAGCTGTGATGCTTTCAAGATAGTGGATATTAGTAATAATAAAACATTATCATATCTGTTTGTGACAACAGCACTTGAAGAAATACCATGCATCTGTACACATGGCTGATGGTGCCTATGGCAAACCACACAATGAAGTTGGCTTACAAAAATGTAAGTCGTGATGGTATAAGAAGTGTAGTGGGGCCCCATGAAAATAAAGTTTATGTAGGTAGTGAAAGTAAGTAATTGCATCTGGCAGAAGAGCATTAAGTAATTACACCTTGCAGAAGAGGAATGGGCTAAGTTGTACATCATTTCATTTTGGAGATTATGTTCTAGCTCACTGTAATAAACTTATGGAGATATTTCCTACAATTGTTTCAGAATGTCATACACACAGAGTGTACAGGGGATATTAGGGCTGCCATAGTCAAAGGGTTAAGGAATGCCTTAAGAAATTGTGGACATATGTAAAGGCAGAAATTAGTACAAACTTTTCAGTACTTGTACCAAACTTAGCTGTATCATGATAACAACAGAACAGATTTCACTGATTATGACAAAGATGAGGCAGATGTCATTAAAAATTTCATGACAGTCTTAATAGATACAGTTAATAGGCTACCTGATGTAAAAATAAAACAAGTTGCAGTGCTGAATAGAGAGTAAGTGACAAGGATATTGTTTGAAAAATAGCCGAGCTCTCCGAAAATAGACAATTCCCAGGTCTCGATGGAATCATCGTAAGAGCTTTGGAGTTTAAGAGTGCAATATCTCTGCCATTAACTGTTGTCTGTATTCCTGTAAGTCAGTAAGAGATGTTCTGCCTAATAAGTGGAATACTACAAAAATTACCACCTTGTTTAGGAAAGGGGACAAAGAGAGTGGTAAATCAGACCCCAGAGTTTGGTTAATATCATGTGCTAAGCTTTGTTAGGGAAAACCTGATAATTCTGATGACAGAATATAAACTAAGTGACAAATATTATGGTTTTATACCGGGAAGGTGAACCATTCTTCAACCTGTGACAGTTATTGATA
>JAUUDW010628154.1:0-11397 GCA_032361385.1 Panulirus guttatus
ACATTGTTAAAAACGTTCCACTGCTTCTAGTAGCTTTCCTCCCATACCACATATTCCTAAGACGTCCCTCAAGGCATCTCTGTCATCCCTGTCATGTGCTTTCTCCAGGTCCATAAATGCCACCCACATATATCTCTGTTTCTTTAAGTATTCATCACACATACTGTAAAGCGAACACCTGATCCACACATCCTTTACCACTTCTGAAACCACACTGCTCCTTCCCAGTCTGATGCTCTGTATCTGCCTTTACTCATTCAGTTACCACACTCCCATATAACTTACCAGGTACACTGAACAAACTTATACTTCTGTAGTTTGAACACTTACCTTTATCCTCCTTACCTCTATCCAGTGGCACTATACACACATTCTGCCAGTCCTCAGGCACCTCACCATGATTTGTACAGATACTGAATATCAAATCCTAACCAATCAGTCATCAACACAGTCACCCCCTTTCTTAAGAAATTCAACTGCAATACCATCCATTTCTGCTGACTTGCCACATTTCATTGTACATAATGCTTTCACCACCTCTTCTCTCTTTTTTACCAAACCACTCTCCTTGACTATCTCACTTCATGCACCACTTCCACCCAAATACCCTACATATGCCGCCCTGTCATCAAACACATTTAACAATCCTTCAAAATACTCACTCCATGTCCTCCTCACTTCATCACTAACTGTTACCACTTCCCCATTGCCTCCCTTATTGATGTTCCCATTTGTTTTCTTGTTTTTGTCACACTGTTAACCTTCCAAAACGTCTTATTCTTCCTAAATTTTACTGATACTTGTGCACCCCAGCTGTCTTTTGCCCTCTGTTTCAACCCCTGCATTTCCTCTTGACCTCTTGCTGCTTTTTCTTAGACATCTCCCAATCATTTGCACTCATTCCCAGTGAGTACTGCCCATAGACCTCTTTTTTCTCATTTACTAGCTGCTTTACTAATCATCCCACCACTCACTACCCTTTTTAATCTGCCCGCCTCCCGCCTTTCACATGCCACATGCATCTCATGCATATGCCAGCACGGTTTCCCTAAGTACCTCCTATTCCTCACCCACTCCCATAGCTTTGTTTACTCTCACTTTTTGCTATTCTTCACTCAGTCTCTCCTGTTATTTGTGCATAAAAGTCTCTTTTCCAAGCTCATTTACTGTCGTGACTCTCTTCTCATCTTATTGTTTCTTTTTGTCTAAAACCTTTGCAAATCTTCACCCTTGCCTCCATAAGGTAGTAATCAGACATCCCACCAGCTGCCCCTCTCTACACATTACATCCAGAAGTCTCTCTTTTACATGCCTATCAATTAATGTGCAGTCCAATAATGCCCACTGACCACCATTCCTACTCACATACGTATACTTGTGTACGTCTCTCTTTTTAAACCCAGTCACCTGTCCTTTTTCAGCTCGGAACTCCACAAGCTGTTCATCTCTTCCATTCAGATTACTGAATACCCCATGCCTCTCAATTATACCCTCAAATACAATATTACTCACCCTCACATTTAAATCACTCATCACTTATACCCTGTCTCGTGCATCTGAACTGTTGACATACTCACTCAGTTTACTTAGATACTTTCTGCCCCTGGAGTCCCCTCTGTCTTTATTAGGCTCCTACCAGGAAGCTGGCTGCATCCACTGGTTGGATCATAGGTCATAAGTTGTGATGTTTTGTTTGCATCTATGTGCAGACAGTTCAGGGCAATTGAGTAGTAAATGCTCGGTGTCTTCTTTATGGTGGTTACATCTTGAGCATGAAGAGTCTTGGAATATGTTGAAATTGTGTTTGTAATGTTGTAGTGATGGGTGAAATAGTGTTTTTTGAGATAGTTGGTAAATGGAGAGTGCCTGGAATAAATAAGAATAGAAGTTTTCTTGATGTCTGTACTGAAAGGGGTATATTCCTTGCAAACCTTTTTTCAGCACAAGATGATCCACATATCTACATGGGTGAGAAATGATGGTAGAGAAGAACAAAAGAGTTTGATTGACTGTATGACATTGGTTGAAAAGTTGAGAAAGGTTGTGCAGGATGTGAGAGGGTTCTTTGGAGATTCTAACCATATTGGATTTCTTGTGGAGGTGAGGGTCAGGGCGAAGTGGAGGTGTGGCGTAGGGAAAAATGGAGAGGAGGATGAAAGAAATGTGAAAGAAAGTTAGACAGAAATGTAGTAAATGTTGGGATGCAGTCATTTGTGAGTGAGGTGTTTAAAATGTTTAGAGAAAGACTGTTGAAGGTCATAGAATTAGTAGTTGGAATAAAAGAGGAAATGCATGGTGGATGGATGAGATTAGAAATGGTGTGGTAGAGAGGAAAAGGGCACATAGTAGGTGGCTCAAAAGGAATGTTAGTGTAAGTTCAGCAAAGGAGTAGGGAAGAATATGAGATGTGTAGGTGGAATGTACAGAAACTCCTAGAAGAAAGCAAAGAAAGAATAGCTAAAGATTTTGGAAGAAACTTGATTGAAAAGTTAAGGGAAAATAAGAAATTGTAATTAAAGGAGGTTAAAAAGGAAAGAGATGGATGTAAAAGTGGAAATGTAAATGTGAGAAGTATGGAAGGGGAGCAGCTAAATCAAAAGGATAAAGTGAAAGAAAGATAGTTTATTGAAAAACTGATGAATGTCAGAAAAGGGAAGAAGCAGTTGTTACATGCATGGGTATGGAGGATGGAAGGAAAAGGATACAAGTGTAGGGGCCTATAGCAAGAAGGGAAGTAAGGGCAATAATGAGGTTGAAGGTAGGACAGGCACCTGAAGTGGTTGGGATTATGGCTGAAATATTGAAGTGTGGAGGAGAAAGCATGATAGAGCGGATGCATCTGGTATGTAATTTAGCATGGAGGCAGAAGGTTGTGCCTGAGGATGTGGTGAAAACTAGTATTGGTCCTTTATTCAAAGCAAAAGGTGTGAAGGATTTATGTATCAATTATAGGCTAATAAGTCTTTTAGACATACTAGAGAAAGTATATGCAAGAGTGTTGATTGATAGAGTGGCGGAAGTGACTGCAGAATAATCGAGGAGTAAGAGAATTTCAGGAAAGGTAGGGGATTTGTGGATCAGATTTTTGTGGTGAGAATGATTGTGGAAAAGTGTCTAGCACAGGGTAAGAAGCTGTATATTGCTTTCATGGATCTTGAGAAGGCATATCACAGATCTGAGTGGAATACTTTATGGGATGTCTTAAGGATATATGGGGTAGGGGGATAATTGTTTGATGATGTGAAAGCATTTTATAGAGGAGCAAGTGCATGTGTCACAGTGGATGGAGAGTTAAGCAAAAGTTTTGGTATAAATGTGGTAGTAAGGCAGGTTTGTGTGATGTCATCATGGCTTTTTAACATATATATGGATGGAGTGATAAGAGAAAATGAAGACAACACTAGGGAAAGAGGGTGCAGAGGTGGAGTATGGTAATAATATATGGTGTCTAGTAACAAGCTTGTTTGTGGATGATACTTTGTTGTTTATCAAGAGGGAAGAGGATTACAGAAGATTGTAAGTGTGCTTTATGATGTGTGTAAGCATAGGTAATTGAAGGCAAATTTGATTAATAGTAAAGTAATGGTGTTTGAAAGGAAACTGAGTGAAAGTATAGATTTTGCAAAGCCCTATATGCTGATGACTCAACACTTCATATATCTGCATCCTTCAATTCTGCTCCCTCTTCTCTCGCTCGATCTGCATCTCATCTTGACACAGCTTCCTCAATAAACTCAGACTTGGACAGGATACCTTAGTGGGGTAGACAAAATCTTGCTAAGTTTAATGCCCCCAAGACCCAGTTTCTACCCACTCTCTGTCGAAAATTCCTCACAATTCTCGTCTCTCCCTTGATGGTTCTGTAATTCCATCTCTTGATTTAATGAAAATGCTTGGTATTACTGTAACATCCATTCTTTCTTGGAAACCCCACATTACAGGAATAGCTAAGTCTGCTTCTAAGAAACTGGGTGTCCTGTTTAGATGTTGAAACTTATTTTCTTCTGAATAGTTACTCCATTTATACAAAGGATTGATTAGTCCCTGTATGGAGTACTGCTCTCACATCTGGGGTGGTTTTAGCTCTGCATCCTTACTTGACAGAATTGAATTGAAAGTGGCCCAGCTTATAAACTGTCTTAGGCCAACTTCCAAACTTGACCCTCTTGTCCTACACTCCAATGCTGGTTCACTTTCCCCCTTCTATAGGTATTCCTTTGGTTTTTGCTCCCAAGAGCTGGCTGCTTGTGTGCCCTCACTCTAGCTAGACCACGCAGTACTTGGCAAGCTGCTGCATCATGGCCATCGGCAACTCAAGGGTGGGCCCTTTTGACAAATGTTTCTAACCCTACACATTGCAACTTTGGAACTCTCTACCTTCTCATGTCTTTCCCAATAACTATGACCTGGCACATTTTAAAAGACAAGTTTTTCACTTCCTCCAATATTTGTAAATACTTTCCCTTTTCTTTTCTTTTTCCATATCATAATCCTCTCATTTCAATTAAGGCCCGGCCTCGATATGGACTTTTATCCATGACTGGAGCCTTCAACATAAAAAAGAAGCAGAGGGGGTGAAAGAATGGAAGAGGTGAGAGAATTTAAGTATTTAGGAGCTATCTCGGTTAAGTTTGGTGATATGGAAGTAAAGATAAAGGAGAGAGCAGTACGGGGAATTGGAGTTATTGGATCCCTTAATAGAATAATGAAGGGTAGAGGAGTAAGTATGGAAGTGAAGAAAAGATTAATGAACATTGTAATTGTCTCAACCCTGACCTATGCAGCCAGAATATGGACATAGAATGAATAGCAGGGGTTAGGAAATGAGGCTGTGGAAATGAGTTATTTGAGAGGAGCATGTGGTATGAGTAGATGGAGTGAGGAAATATGGAAGGGGCTGTATGAGAGATTTGGTGTGGTAGGAAAAGCAAAGGGAATGAATTGTGGAGGGGAAGAGTGAGGGAACATAATACTTTGAGGTGGTTTGGCATGTAGAAAGAATGCAAGATGGGTGGTTTACAAGGAGAGTGTACGATAGAATTATTAAAGGGGTTAGTTTGAGAGGAAGATCACCTGTGACATGTGGAAACAGTGGAAGAGCTATGGAGGAAGAAAGTATGGAATGGTGTATGTGAGGGAGACACATAGGAGCAGGGTTCAGTGGAAACTCTTTTACTGTGGCCACACCTTTGACGTGGAGGGAACAGGTATCGAAGATATGAATAGTTAGATAGTAGGGGTTGATGTCCAGCATAAACAGGAGAGTGTGACTAAAGTTTTCATACTTACATATATACATACCTTACTTTTCTTTCCTGCCCTAGACCCCCCTACTCTGGGGACTTGAGCACTCATGAAGCCAGCCACGTCCACATGGACCACACTTCAAGGAATGCAGGGATGATATGTGTTCATCCTACACACATCTCACACAGGCAAACATACAGCATTACAGTTTTTGACCTCTCCTCCCACCATGTGGATGTGACACACCTCCAGACAGATTCCTTTGTTTTACAGGAATTACTTAGAAGGGGTTCTTGTTGCAGAAAAGTTTATATAGTGTATACCATACCTGTTTTCCATTTCCCTCAGTAGCGAGTTTGCTGTCCATATAGTTTGTGTACTTCTTCAGATGTTTCCCTCAGTAAAAGTGATATGTTATTTAATGATATTAATCATTCCTCTTGCATTCTTATCCCTTTACTAAATAATCAGTAATATTAGTAGTAGGTCATAGTTGGTAGGCAGCCACTGGCCAGGGAGATATAATACCTGTATTGCCTGCCTAGGTATCAGGAGGGTTAGTAACAGCTGCGTAGTGAGCCAGCACTTTAGTGGTTGTCAAGATGCACTCCTCTGACCCAGGTAGCTGTCTTTTCTTTCTGTCTCACTAACACATGGAGTGGACCACTGGCATTCACTCCATAAACATACAATCTCTCCCTGTCATACATAACACTTGACAACACTTAATTCACAAAGTTCACTCTTCCTAACTCTACTTTTTCCTGCATTGAGCACTATGCGCTAGCCTTGCCTTTTGGCAAAATGGTAGGAGCAGTAGATAGAGGTAGTGAATAGTAACATTTAGGGAGGAGCATTAGGTAGAAATAGTTAGTAGGAGAATTAGATAGAAGTAATCAGTAGGAACTTTAAGTACCAGCCTCAGCAAACAGTGCACTAGAGTTGCCCTCTGCCAGTAGCCTGTTAAGGGTGAGGCACTAAAGGCTAAGAAGCAGCACTGGCGTTCACTTGTTATGGTGACTCTATTGCTGTGGCCATCCCTTTGAGTGAGTTCCAATTGGAACAGGAATCAGAGATATAGATACACATATTGATATTAACCCTGGAGGAATTGAGAAGGTATAACATGAACAAAGACTACATACTGTGAAGAAGTAACTGAAAAGTATCGCAGCTGAAAATCTGTTAATATGGCAAGTCAGTCATGTGGAACATACTGTATACTATAAGATAAATGGGTGAAGAATTGTGACAGTGCATTTTCAGGAAATAGGAAAAATTACATGTGCAAGAGATTGGATATGTTCAGTGTGAAAACTGCAGAAAATGGTATGAGCATTTTGCTTGAAAATGCCAGGGAAACACTGCAAACTGTGCGCAATGGTGACATATTGTGTGTGATGGTGCAGTGAGGCTAGACATTAAATTTCACCTATTGAATCAACTCAGCATGCAGTATGAGTATAATATGAACTGTTCAAAAGCTGCAGATGACTTTGTTTGAGGTAAGACATTAAGTTTCACCTGTTGAATCAACTCAGCATGCAGTATGAGTAAAATATGAAGTGTTCAAGGGCTGCAGATGACGTTGTTCACTATTATAATAAGAAAAAGTTGAGAATTTGGATGAACAAACTGTGAGGCTGTTTGTATTTGGTCCAATAAAAACGGGAATGGAGATGACATAATTAGATTTACTGAACATCTTTGGCACAATACCTCCATTTACTTCTACCTATTTTGAAAGTCATATACCATGCTGTCTCCCATATAATGGTCAAGCACATGGTGTGGCAAATTCCTATAAATGATGCTTCAGCTTATTCTGAAGTTGTGTTGCACTTAGGGTGGCCAGCTCAATACATACAATGGTGATGAACATCTCTGCTCATACTGTCTGGCCCTGTGATCAGTGGCAAGTGCAGACCACTACCTCTGCACCAGAGAACCTTTTTCACTTACTTAACTCGCAGAGAACTCCATTATAATTTCATGAAGTAAACTTTTTACACCCCCCATTCAACATTCACTCAACATAAAGTTTATCTACCTGGTCATATTTACATCCATCATTAATAATTCAATAATCAACATTTCATCTATGTGTACACAGGGTGGATCTGAATCAGGAGAAAGGCATAATAAGATGCACGTAATTTCTTCCTAACTGTATGGAAAACTTCAAAATTGCTATCAACATACAGTATCATAACTAAAAGCTTTGATATGCATTTTCATCATGTAAGAATATCAGGTCAAATTCATTTAAGTGAAATTCACAATAAAAAGATGAAACTCACAGTGGTTATGAAGGAGTAGAATGGAGGTCTCTTCCTATGATACTTCACTGTAATGGGTGTCAGATCATACCTGAACCATACGGCTGGTACCACTCGACCTCCATGACTAAATGAAATATAACTCTGAAAGAAAAATGTAAGCCATTTGATGTACTGAAATAACTACACGTTAAAACTGTAAGAGATACAGCAAAATACTAACAAACTCTATGAAGGAAACTTGCTAAATTTTGGGGAAAATGCATGTTAACCTCCTTACTATGATCTGCTCAAGTCAGATGATACTGAGAAACTACTATATGCTCATCTGGGGTACAAGTTTGAACCACATAGGCTCTATGTCTGCCTCTATTCACTCATCCTCTCCTTGTGTCCAAATTCAGAGCACCCTTTTCAGTTCTCACAACCATATTCTTCTTACTACGACACCCATAAATTCTTTTTTGATCAACCCTTCTCACATCAAATGTCCTCCGCAAGCATTTCACTTCCAACATATCCACCCTCTTCCACAGTTTCTTACCTAGGACCCACGCTTTGCATCCACACAACATTGTGACTACTATACTATCAAACATACTCACCTTTGTCTTTACAAACAGGTGCTTCCCTTTCCATACACAACCCTATGGCTCCCTTCTGCTCCCATGGTTCTGACTGGTACCAAATCCAATCCAAAATATCTGAAACACTCCCCTTCCTCTAGGTTTTCTCCATTCAAACTTACTTTCCAACTAACCTGTCTCTTTCTCTGCTAAACTTAATAGCCTCACTTTTACTCATATCAAACTCTCATCTTTCTCCTCTCACTCACTCTCCCTAAATACAGACACCAGCTTCTTCAATTTCTAACTTGGGTAGGCCATCAAAGCCATGTCATTAGCAAATAGTTACTGATTCACCTCTCAGACCTAAACCCCAATCCCGGACAGACAGCAGACCTGCCCCTCTCTCCAGAGTCCTTGCATTTACCTCTCTCACTACTCCATCTATACACATATTAAGAAGCCAAGGTGATATCAAACAACCTTGTTAAAGATCTATTTTCATCTAGGACCCATCATCCTCCTCTCTCTGTAACAGCAAGTACACCTTACTATCTTGGTAGAAAGTTTTCAATGTTTCTAGTAGCTTTCCTCCCACACCATATATTCACATCATCCACAAAGCAGCACAATATAGGCAAAATTACCTTACCTTACCTTCCTGTCTAAAGAGCTACTTCTATATTTCATGTGGCTCCTGCAGCACTCTGGAGGCTGGCCATTTCCACTAAGCGGGATCACATGTAATGTTGTGTGTCTGTTTATGTAGAGACAGTGTGGGGAAACTGAGTAAAACTGTGTTCAGTGTCTTCACTGAGGCAGTTGCATCAAGGTCATGAGGGGTATTGGGATATGTTAGAACTGTGTTTGTAATGGTGATAGAATTAGGACAGACAGATGTGTGAAGGATAAATGGTGTGAAGAGTTAATAGAAAGGTACCTATGAGTCTTTTAGGATAGTCTTGCACAATGTATGGCAAATTGTAATTTGGTACACAAGACATACAGCAATACAATTGAAGGTACAGCACAAGAAGGAAAGGCAGACAGCAAAAGAAACGTAGATACAGCATGATAACTGTTTATGATGATAGGGAAATTTCAGATGAAGTTGTTAGAGAAGTGATGAGGGATCAAAAGCAATGGAAGCATTTTGTTTATGGAATTCGTGCAAATGGAAACACTAGTCTCACTTGATGAATCAACTTGTTATATGAAGTGAAGCAATAGGCATGTTTCTAAGTGCGAAAATCCACCTTTCACTTTAATGCAAAAAGTTGAGGAAGTATGTGATTGATGTTTCTGAGGTTATATGAACATGATCCATTCCATTGGGAATAAAGTAATGATGATAAACATCTAAACATTGTTAATACTTAACAAAATAATTGCTGAAAGGAATATAATGCAACTGAATACAACATTTTCAGACACAGTGTAAGCTGCAACATTAATACAAATTCTGGTCAGTATGGTGTTGACCCTTTCACTGTTGGTATGATTACCAATCTGAACCTAAGACCAAACATGTTCCCTTCTACACAAACCATCCTAATGGGTGGTGAACTTTTCTTGGGTTGCTATGTTTAACAGTCTAGAATGCCATAACTAGGTACCTTTCCTTGAGTTACCACCCATTTGGATCCTTTTTCAAATCTTACCTCAATAACAATTCTACTTAGTATGGTCTTTAAAATCCTATCATTAAGAACATTAAACAAGCAGGAGGATACAACTTCCTGGTCTCGCCTAACTACAACCCTAAGCCATTCACTCATTACTCAACCCATCTAAATACATCCCTTATTATCTTTGTAGAAACACTGAAAAGCTCCAACAGCTTCTCCTCCACTTCATACCATTTCAGCACTTTCTAAAACCCCTAACTGTCAATCCTGTTATAAATTTTCTCCAAGTTATATACCAAACTCATGTATGTAACTCACCCTATAGGCATAAGAATATTGGTAGGATACAAGCTGCTTTCCACTGGATTCTTCATAAATGGTAGGCACAACTTTCATAACATAGTCATGGGACTCCAGGGCTGAAATAAAAATAAAAGAATAACCCAAATGATGACAAAATAAGCACAGTCTCATGCTTTTTCAATAACCTTGCCCTTTCACTATTGCTAAAAAAATAACCTTCTGGTGAACTAGCAGTACATCAATAATGAGGCTTAGTTAAAGCTTTTTTTTTTCAATTATCTATTACTGCTGGTAACAGTCTATTCAGGTTAAGTCCCTATATCATAATGCTTAATTTGATTTAGGAATGCTAGTATCAAATTATCTTATGAAACCATCAGTTCCATCATTTTCAGGTAGTACATCAGCCAACATCAACCCAGGAAGCACCTGTAGGTCGAAGTACAAAAAATCTTCTCTCTCTAAGACAGAACCATATGAACCATAAAAGTGTGCTCTACTTACAATGGGGTTAGATTCTCCTAAACCCCTTTCATTTCAGTGGAAATCTGTGGGAATTCTCTACCTTCTGACAACTGTTGTTGGCCAGTCACATGCTTGTGGTGTCCCCTTGACCAATCAGCAACTGCCCTTGCATTGATGTCACCAGCCTGCCAGATATGTTGGCTCCAGCTTCCAGCATTCCTCAAAATTTGCAGATCACTGATTTTTACCTCCATCTGGCCAAACCCTGGTAGTGTTTTGTGTACTAGAATGTCAGCTAAAATCAAAGGCAAACAGTGCGTGGAAGTGACCATCTGAAGCCTAACCCTTGGGAGTTTTGGACTACCTCTGGGTCTGAATCAGTGTCACCCTAAAGAGCAAATGTTTTTGTCCATATCTCTGTGTGACTCTTCCTAAGGAATGAAGAAAGAAATAAAGGGGTGTATAAGAGATTTTATAGGGCAGGGAATGTAATGGGAATGAATAGTGAAGTGGTAAAGTGGGTGAAACATAATACTTTGAGGTGGTTTGGGCATGTGGAAAGAATGCAAGACAGGGAGTTTACAGGGTGAGTGTATAATAATATGATTAAAAGAGTTCATGTGCGATAAAGACCACCTGTGACAAGGGGATATGGAGTGGAAGAGTACTAGAGGGAGAAAAATGGTGGAAAAATGCATGGAATGGTGTATGCGAGGAAGGCATGAATGGACAAGGATAAGTGAAGACTCTTTCACTGTGGCCACCCCTATCGTGGGATTTCCCAGAGGGAACAGGCATCATATATATATATAGAGAGAGAGATAGCAAACTAAATTTGAAGTAATCTTTTTATACATGTTTCCATGATTGAGTAGGACACCAATCTGTAATGCAAATATGAAAATCAAG
>JAUUDW010628165.1:0-11397 GCA_032361385.1 Panulirus guttatus
GGGGGCCATAGTGAGAGTAGTGACACTTGTTGACGTTACAGCCTGATTGACACGGAGATGATGAGGGAAGACTCGCTGGCGCCACAAACTGGTTGACTCATCGTGCCAACAGTCTAGCTTACTTTACAGTCAGTCGTCTACTGACTCCAGTCATTCAGCGAATAATGATGCCACATCCATTAACACCAGTCGTGTAACAGCATGTCACAGTTACATACAGCGTACCAGTCAATCGGTAAATTAATCATGTACGTATCTATTCATTGTGGTTCTAGTTGATGACATCAGTCACCGAACGCCACTACGCCACATTTATTCGCTGTTTGTCGTCTGGTGAACCATCTCCTCGCATTCATTCACTGTATGAGGCCACTGACCTAGTCTTGTCACAGATCATACAATCTACTTCGTCTTTTCCAGTAGGCTATAACTTCACATGAATTCCTTATTACATTGAATGTAATCCCCTTTCAAGTCACGTGTCACAAGCTACGTCACAGTTATTCTATCCGGAAAGAGACATTCCTAATGTCAGGTAATCACAGATAAATGTACTCTCCTCTGCGTCATATCACTTTCCATTTATGATGTATCGAATCTCGTAAAATCATAACCATCCATTGGTGTCATTAGACTGTTATAATCATCAGCTGATTACTATACCATTAAATGTCATAATTCCCCACCAATTATGTTCCAGTTAATTAGTTGACTGTCATGATCATGAAATTAGCGAATCGTACACTTTCTCTAAATTTCAGCAAAATCTTTTGCGGATAGTCTACGTCAGTTGTTCGGTAATAGCCTGAAAGTTATCTGGCAATTATATAACAATTATCCACTGAACCGCAGCGAGACATCCTGTAATTACCACATACTCGTTAATCATTTTTGCCACAGTCTTTTACATTACATGATTATGCAACAGTCATTAGCCACTTATGTTAGTCATCCTCTGATGAGCCAGCCACTAATTAACCCAAGCCCTGCTAATGACGTAATTACTTTTTAGTTGTCTTTTAGTATATTATGTTACATTGATTATATCACTTAAATCATCCATTAACGAATCTCTCCACGGTGTTCATCATCTGATTATATGACGACATCAGCCATCATATCATCACATCATTTCACATCAGTTATCATTCCATGACCATGATTTGTCATATAACTGCATTACTATAAATCATGATGACCAGTCCTGTAGTTACTAAATGAGTCATCAAAACGACCCACTTAGCCACCATACTACGTGCTTGTAACCAAGCATTCTCCTTATTTTTCTCCTCATCCTCCTCCTATAATCACACGACAGTAGTCCCAACCATCTCTCTCCTCATGTCACTCATCATTTGATTATTCCACTGTCAGCCGCCTCGAAAGACATGCATATGTGAGGCCAATGTGTGTGTGTGTGTGTGTGTGTGTGCTGAGACTGAACACAGGAACATGTCAAACAAGCAAACTGGACCCCACAAAAAACCTGTATTTTTATCATTTACCTGTGACACCCTGACCTGGTCTGACCTACCGGAGTGCTTTCAAAATAAAGCTACTTCTCCTCTCTCTCCCTGGATGGCCTCATAAACTATACGTCTCTAAATTGCCTGAGCTTTTATCCAAGCAGTATTGCGTAGTGGAAGATTACACTCACGAATTAGAACAAAGACCCGCGTAACCCTAAGCCCTTCCCTCAAGTGGTCAGCAGGGCAACCTAGATTTCGGCATCCGGACCCGTTAGTTTAAGGTAGTGCTGGAAAGGTCATCAGGTACAGCATGAAATGACTCGCAAGGCATCAGAAAAGGAGGAACGGTTGGGTCCGGCTAAGGTTGAGGGAAGGACATCTCCTCTCCTTTCCTTCTTGCTTGCCTATGTTGCCTTGTTGCTCGTGCTGTGGCAGGGCTGCAGCAGCGGTGTGATTGCAGACAGGAAGACCATCACGTGCTCTCAGGATTATTTAATCCAGATCAAAAACGCAGAGCTTCGTGTTGGGAGAACAAAAGACAAACAGACACTGAAAAGGAAAACAAATGCTTTTAAGCTTTTGTTAACGACTAACGGAAAATGACCCAAGTCGTGAACTTGAAGTGACGGTATTCATCTGCTTGATTTTCAAAAGCATTTATGTTGTTGCTCTCAGCCGTTCTCACTGATAAAAGTACGCATGTTGCCTCATTCGGAGTAAATCTTTTTAAGTCTGTATCCTTTACTACAGGGGAAATCAGACTGATCCAGCCGTAAATAAACGGCTTGGGTTAAGATTGCCGCAGCCTTGATCATCCTAAAATACTTGTATCAAATAACTTCGTAACCTCCCTTTTCTAAGTTACTTAAAGTTAAGGTCGTTTAGACTGCTTTCATAAGATTTGTATCTCCGTACGAGAGATAATTTTGCTAGTTCGCCATTGTGCTTTCTTATGCTTTTGCTACTGTTACCGTTTTTATCCTGTGGAGGCTCACATATGCAATCGCAGTCTTGGAGCAGCTGTGGAAAGCAGAAACTAAAGTGTATAACTAAGGTTTCCCGGACTGTGTATGTCGTTTGGTTCCACAGAGTAAATCATATCACATTCTGACAACTTTCAAAACTTCGACGAGTCATGACAAATCAGCTAACCTGTAGTCGTGAGGTACAGTTCTCCTCATATGGTGCTGAATATGCCAAGTTCTTATGCTCCCTCAGACTGCCATCAGTCTAAACTTTCCCCAGGGAATACTGAAGGTCTCGGACCAGGGCTCTTTGCATACCTCGTTACCTGTCTGATGCCTGGCGAGTTTCTCCCAGTACAAGATGTCTGTGATGCCACACTGACCTTGTCGAAGACAAAGTAATGGTGACATTTTGACCCAGGGACACAGAGGGGGTCCTCTTTAACCAGAAAAAATTTTCTTTTTCCTTTTCAGCTGTTGATAAAGAAGGCACGACAAAGACGACGACACACAAGAACCATGAGGATCCTGCTGCTGATGGTGCTGGCGACGACAGCGCGTGCGCACCTGGGTGGCTCCCACGGGGCACCGGATGAGGAACCTCACTCACAGTTTCAAGCTTCGAACCCTGGTAGGTGTCAGCACGTCACATGTCTTCTTTACAGTTACTGACGAGTTCTGGGCATAAGCACAGTCCTAATGGCTCTCACTGTCCCCAGTGACTCGACAATTAGTTGTCCTTAATCGGTGGTGACTCGAGAACTCCTTTGCTGTTTATTTAGATTAATGCTGGAACCTTCATCTGTCAATAACATGAACTTTTCCAGCAATGTTACTTTTTCTGTCTAGTATCAAAAAGATTTCATTGCTCCAGTTGTGGTTTCTTTGATCAACTTCAATTCCGTTTCAATTTTACATTCTCAAGAGAAAAGGAATCCCATTCACAGTACAGAGAGATGCCTGCATTGTGGTGTTACCAGCTACAGTACAGCAGGCTGTACATACGTACTCATCACTTAGTAATTCAAGTTTACATTATTTCTACTTTAGGAAACTCATTAATGTACCCTGTCAACCTTGCAACATTACTTATCATAGCATCTCTTTAAAAATCTTCTCGGTGTATAATATTCTTTAACACAGCGTTCAACTTTACCCCTTTCTTCCATAAAACACATCCTGCATCTTTTATCATCGTCTGCACAACTTATCAGATGTCCCAGTCACTTCTGTACCTTAGTTTTAATCTAGCTGCAATAGTATCCTTACTCATTCCTTCCATATGCATCATAATCTCATACCATTTATACTCTTAATGTTTTCTTCTCCTTCCAGTAGCTACCTCAATGGAAGATAACTTTTGACAAATATATCCGAGTTATGAATGTTTAAGTTTTGTGTCTATGTTTCTGTGTATATACTTGTCTCTCTGTGTATCTAATATCTGTTTACAAAACAACATATTCCCAAAAAAGTGCAATAATTCTTAGACTATACCCGGCCTCTGCTGTTCTAACTGCAGTGAATTTTTGCACCACATCGAGCATTTTTTCTTTTTCTGTTTTTGGAACGCATCCAAGACTTGTGTGGGCCAAGTACACTGGTGTACCCACATCTCGATTTCACGTCAGCGTCACTACTTGTTTTCCTCAAGGTCAACAAGACTAAAAAAATTAAATGATGATCACAGTATTAGGCACTGTCATATACCCTCGTAACATCAGTAGAAAAAGAAAAATGCCGTAAGATTAATGAAATTACCTTGTGGTAATGACGTCTAACAGATAGAAAAAAAAAACGAGTTAATATTTACATAGGCAATGTAGTTGTTAGCCTACGCTTATAGAAATAACCAAGAAAATTATTTATTGTGAATCACGTAAGCTTTATCATCAAGGGGGATTTGGAGTTAACAGACCTTTTCCCTCCACCTAACCCAAGGATTCGACACCACACTGTCAGCCAGTCGGATGATGTACGCACACATTGCACAATCACCTGGTGAAAGATCGTGATACGGGTTCCGCCATGGCTTTCCCAGGGGTGCCCATCTCCCCCCGTCCCATCCCTCTTCCATTGTGCACCGCAACGCCCCAGCCATTGCCACGGCCCGTAACACCACCTCAGGAAACCAGCAACACAGATATCATTACAGTGTTACTTCCACCACCGTTCCCGTAACAGCCAGCATCGCCAGAGTTACCCACCCCAGCCGCCACAGCTCACCGCTCTGTTGCCAGAGACTGTCACACACCACAACGGGTCCCTGTTACTTGCTCTGTTGAATAAAACATTACGTGTGGATAATTCTGCGGCTTCACCGCGACACAATACACCGTAAACTTCGACGAATCTTGGTCCCAGGTGAAAAGACCGTGAGGAGAGAACTTGGCCGTAAACTCGGGGAAAAACAAGGTGCGCTACCGAGTTGTGTGTGTACAAGTGGGCCGCACAGATCCTTACAGGTGGCTCTATGCTGCTGTTCCCGAACCCTCCGGCTCAAGGTCATGAGCCAGGCTCGTGTATGACTGCACCGCTCGACTTCCCCGGCTACTACTCATAGGACACAGCAGATCCCTAACGCCCACACGCGCAGGGTTGCCGAACGACTCCCAGCACTGGTAACACAAGGACACCACAGTTGCTAGGGGTCGTCAAGAGGGAGGTGGCGAAGACAACATGGGGAGGAAGTAAACATCGGCGAGACTGTGGTAAATAACGGCAACAGGAACGGCGGCAACAGAAAAATTCGCACAAAAAGCTAAGGAGCGACAAGGCCAGCGCCAAACCTCACTGGTCATACAGGTGGGTGGGGAGCTATTAGCACCACAACTCCCATGTGAGAGTTCTGGCGGCCAAAAATAGATCTATAATTCAGGTTTTGTTCAGGTTAGCTTTCCGTGTATCTTGAAACATTCGCTCGTGTCTTCCGACTCGTAAGCAGCTGTTGTGATGTGTCCTCGCAGCAATTTCCACTTCTGACATGAACAGATATATGGAATGATTTCATAATGACAAGAATTCCAGTCCACGTTCCACGTTCATGGGAATCCTAAATTATCCTTTGATGTTTTATCTGTGCAGATCATCTTCCTATTTCGTTCTCAATCTTCGCTTTTCCACTTAATCTTGTATGTTCTCTATATCCGATGTGTATATTCATCTAATCTCCCAGTAACAACATCCAGTGTCGCTCCCACGCAGGCATTTACACACGACAAATCCTCTCGTAACAGGGTTTGCTGCAGGGCCTCCTCCGGAGCCGGCCACCGCCTCTGTGTCACTGCGAACTTCATCCTCTCCGGCTGGTGGACAAGTCCCGGCGTCCCCGTGTCCTGAGATCTGTCCCTTCGACTACCAGCCCATCTGCGGCAACGACGGCGTGACCTACACTAATGACTGCACGTTCTCCAAAGCCGCATGCAGGAATCGGGCTCTCCAGAAGAGCTACGTCGGACCTTGCTGTGAGTATTTGGCATTAGAAATCATCTAACGCGTGACTGTTCTCTGACCAGATCTTGTGGCTCACTAATGGTGCCAGACGAGGTTCTGTAGAACGTTCACGCTGGGTCTTGGGGTAATTTGTATTCAGACTAGGCCCTGTGGGGTGATTCAGTACGACTACATCCAGTAAAGTTTAGACTGTGTTGTTGGGCTAATTGGTTTCACTTAGGTCTAGTGATGAGTATAGACTAGATCAGGTAGGTCGATGAGTTCAGACAAGGTCATGTAAGGTGTTGGGTTCCGACCAGGTCTGCTTGTGTGTTGGTTTCAGAAAATGTCTGCTAGTGTGATGGGTTCAAATAAGGTTTTTATGGGGAGAAGGGAGTGGTAAAAGGGCCTTTGAGCCAGGTCTTAAAACAGAAATATAAAGGTGTATGTCCTCGAAGATATATGAGGCAGTCTGTATGGGAGAAGTGTTTTGAAGTGTTCATGTATGTAATGTCTCTGATAACCAATCTCCGGAGGAAGTTACAGCATCCATTGTCTACTTCATTTCATCAGAACAAGAAGATTATCCTAGGGTCATGTGGTATCTCGAATTCAGCTACGAATTGTTTAAAGAAAAGAAATGCTTTTACAAACAATTTTTGTTCTTCAACTTCCTCCTTTGATCTAAATACACTCACACACACACACACATATACTCGCGCGTATGATATTAAAAGTAAAGATACAAAGCCAGAGGATCCCTCTAATGAGGCTTTGGCATCTTCAAGTCTGAGCCCTAATCAATAGCAGCGAGAAGTTCTCTGGCGAAACTGCGCCGCTTTTCCTGAACTAACAGTACGACAACCTCGCCGAAGGTGACCTGCTGTTCCCCACGATGGAACCACAAGCAGGAGGAGGAGTCCGGAGCTGAGCAGAATATCTAATGCACTTATACCATTAGCTTCCTCGCCCTCATCTGGCCAGACCTTGACACGCCTCTCTCGCCGAGGTTATGCGACTGTTGATTCTTCGATTATCGTGGACTTAAACTATCTTTCTTTCCTGGTGTCCTGTGGATTCAAATCCTGGACATCAGGGAAATACAGGGAAAAGCTGTAATCACGATTCTTCTACTGAGAGTCTACCATAACTATTGATAATATTCATGAAGAAATCATATGTTCATTCATTGT
Organism: Panulirus guttatus; assembly: GCA_032361385.1. Taxonomy (NCBI): domain Eukaryota; kingdom Metazoa; phylum Arthropoda; class Malacostraca; order Decapoda; family Palinuridae; genus Panulirus; species Panulirus guttatus. Next base: position 7,060 of record JAUUDW010628165.1, read on the forward strand.
GTTGTTATACATTTTTCAGTTCCTTGCTCTGTCGTCTCCGGTATTACTGGGAACACAGTAGGGCAGTTGCCCCTGACACCCAACCCGACGACCCCTTCAAGAAGTGGCTCTCTTCCTGCTCTCTTGATTTCGTCATCCGCATCTCCCCTCAGGTCAGGAGTAATGAAGGGCTGATCTGCGAGACCCATTGTCGTCTTGAGGAGGCATTTTGCCCGTCGGAAGACATGGACCTCTCACGCAATCACTACCATCTCCGTGGGTACCTGTAGCAAGTAGCTAGGAATATCACCTTAAAGTTGCAGTCGCGTCAGAAGGCATCCAGCAAAATCTCGGGACACGCTGTTCCTTAACACACACAAGAATGTTACGTGTACTACACTGTGTTATTTACTTCTCCTCAGTATGATTCATAATGCCTTCTGTTCTGACGCGAGTCGTGTTCAAGATATTATCTCTCACGCAAGTCGAGTGAAGCTTGTTATAACCAGCTAACTCGTCCCTTGTACACGTTCCCTGTGATGCGCTGTTTCTCTACTGTCCTCCCAACACCCGGTCTATGACAGTCTATACCACAGGCAACTCTTGAGTAAATAACAATGATCTTGTCACACTAGATTCATATGTATTTTTTTCTTCCAGTGCCTCAGTTAGATCTGAGTACGACGGACGTGGGTAACGCTGGCAGTGTGGATTCGGGTGTTGCCCCGACCTCGCTTTGCAGTGAGCGGTGCCAGAGAATCTTCCTGCCCGTCTGCGGCTCAGATGGGGTCACCTACAACAACCCGTGTGTTCTCCAGTTCGCCGATTGCACGAGTCGGGAGGCGGGCGGACGAGGCATCTCTGTCGCTCGCGAAGGTTCATGCGGTGAGTTCCTTTCTTGAACACATTCTAATAATTTTGAGAATTTTGCAAGGTTTGGGAGTGTGTGTAAGTGCCAACAGATGATGCCAAGATCTCGCTAAAGGTTTTATATCATTTTGTGCGATAGTTTTCGGTAATAACAGAGAAAATAATGATGGCAGAGTATCGCTTGAATACTGAAGATGCCAGGAAAGCTCAGCTTTGTTAATGTTTATATCAGTCTGCCCGTGTAACCCTGTGAATATAATTCTCATATAGAAAATGAGCCCAGTTATGCCATTTTGTAATGCATGACATTTGATGCCCTAAAACGTGAGCGAAGATCAGACCAGAGAAATACATCTATAGAAATATAAAGATGAAATTATGCGTGTGTAATTTACTAACACAGGCGCCCGAGATGCCCTTGAATCAATCGACCCAGGAGGATTGGCATGTAGGTCTAGTTAAGCCAACAAGACGCATCTGTCAGAGATATTCTTGCTGTTCCCACAGAAGATGGAGGACTGGCGACGCAGGACCAGACAGCGCCAATCCCAGACACTACCAGCGGGCCCGTGGAGGAGTTCACCCTGGCCCCCCAAGCCTCCACCTGCTCCGAGAAGTGCACCAGGACATTCCTCCCTGTCTGCGGCTCCGACGGCCTCTCCTACAACAACCTGTGCCTCCTCCAGATCGCAGACTGCAAGAGTAGGGGGACGGGCGGAAGGGGCATTGACGTTGCTCATGAAGGTTCCTGTAGTGGTAAGTCGTGGTTAGGTCCTCTCAAAGAACGATCCTGGCCAGTTTGTCCCACAGTCTACAGCCGTCTTGACCAAAGGGTTACGACTTGAGTAGATGTTGTAGGCATTTATCAACAAGGAGATATGCGAATTAACGCCTTTATCACAATTATTAACAGATTTTTCAAGGTGCGGAGTTCACTTAACACAAAGTAATAGTATATGGATATTTCTAGGATTTTCACGGGGTTCCTGCAGCTCCAAGGCTGCGCTACAATCAGTAGCATCTATTTCCACCGATATGCCACAGCCTCGTCTTGCAGTGTGTGTTAATACCCTCTGTATTACCATTAGCGTGTGGAATTCAATGATTTTTTTGGATACGTTTGAATTTCTTTATTAGTTTTCCTTTTCTCTCAACTTTTTCCTTTCACCTGACATGGCCTTACTGGGGCATTTTTGTGTACCATGTGTATCACTGATAAAGGAATATATATATGCATATATACATCAGATATTTACACATTTATATAGATATCTATACACACATATCTATGTTTGTATGCATATATGTGCATATCCATCTGTATATACATTTGTATATATGCATTTAACCATTTAGATAAGTACGTGCAAATAAGCCCCTCGCAATTTCCATTTGATGTCTTGAAGGCTTATGATATGATTTTGTTTCTCTTCCTTCTGAACAGTTTCTCAGGATACACAAAGGCCAGGCGGAGCTGGACCCTCGGATGTCGCCAGCGTAGGAGATGCTACTGCAGCAGCGGCCTCGCCCTGCAGACAGGAGTGCACTAGAACCTTCCTGCCAGTCTGTGGCTCCGACGGCAACAGCTACAACAACAAGTGCCTCTTGGACCTAGCCAGCTGTGAGGGAGTCCAGGCTGGAGGTAGTGAGATCATCGCCGTCTCCGAGGGTCTCTGTGGTGAGTCGGTGGTCCTGTTGTCTCAACAGAAGGGACTTTGTGTGTGTGTGTGTGTTTGACGATTTACACGTGCGTGATGTTGCACTGCAAGTGAAAAGCTACTTTTAGCGAGATTGTGTCGTCGTCAGTGGACGAAAAGGAGTACTATCTCGCCAAAGAATTTCTCACTTCAAAGGAACACGAGGCCTTCATTGTACAGATTGCAGAGCAGCCATAGGGCTCCAAGAGCCACTATGTAGTAGTCCTGGAGGGTATGCTTATAATAAACCAATTGTATATACCGTTATGTAAATATGGTATTTTGCTATTATGTGCAATGTACTGGTGTCTGTTTTCCATAGCTACGCCTCTTATATCATCCAGCTGCTCTCACATCTAAACCAATTTACTGCACGTCGCCCCTCGCCACCGCTCTATACCCCTACTTTTTCCTAATTCCTTTTATCCAACGAATACCTCTTGCTCTTCCTGAACGCTCAGACCGCCAAACCGCACAGCCTCCTTTACTCCATCCTTTCATATCCTACTCGGTCCCCCTCTCCACTCCCTCCGGTTCTGACACGCAGGTGCTCTGTGTATCCACCCTACAGGATGGTCATTATACACTCCAGCACATCCCTGATCGTCCCTAACGATCTGCCTGTGTTACCCACACACCTCACACTCTCTCTTTCGTATACTACTTTGCATCATAATCCCGCCTCAACCTACGTGTCCTCTGGTATTTCGATTTCGGTCCATTCAGCTTCTTCATATTCTATGCATTGAAGGTATGAAAACTCTCATCCATACAGCAGTGTCGAGATTACCCATCCTTGCTCTTGAGTACGTTGGTTTTTCCTTCGATGCACCTTAATGCATCTAGGACCTCGACTCGCTTTAGCCCTCGTAGTTCCATCCATTGCTTCGTCCGCTCCCAAGTACATAAAGCATGCCCCTTCCTTCGGGTCCTCCCCCTGAGGAAAAAGTAATACACACACACACACACACGTTAACTGCTTTTATTTTCATCATAGCTCGTAAGTTTTACTGCAATCTGCACCAAACGCTTTCTTTTCCCTCCCTAACCGCATCTGGTGTGGATTTTCCTCCTGGGCAGCTCCACAGGACACGCAACAGCCTGAAGGAACTGGAAGTGCTGGCGTCACGGACGTAGGAGGAGAAGGCACTACCCTAGCACCGATCTCCGCCTGTCTCACAGCTTGTAACAAGAACTACTTGCCAGTCTGTGGCTCCGACGGAAACAGCTACAACAATAGGTGTGAGCTAGATGTCGCCAGCTGTGAGAGTGTTCAAGCTGGCGGCGGTGAGATCTCCTTTGTCGCTGACGGGCTCTGTGGTGAGATGATGGTAGTTCTGTTCCCTTCCCAGAGATAGCAGTTCTCTCTCCATGTGGTTATCATGTCTGGTTATCATTTCTATCTGTTACTGAGAGAATGCTTTGTGTCATAGTGCCGCATGTTTTAACACTGTATATATGCACTATGTCTTTGCTTGTATATGCATAAACACACAAACACACACACAAAGAAATAACCTAGGAAGGATTTGGACAAGTTGGAAAGAACACTGCTGTAAGACACAGGGGAACATGACATCCGGGATATGTAAATAATTCATCTTTAGGTACGAGTACATATATATTACACACACGTATCTATATACAAACGTTACTTCTGCTGATATGAATATCTTCATGGACATACGTAGACGTAGAATATGTAAACACAGAGGTAGCAGCCTTTTTAATACAAACTCATAACGAGTAGTTCTGACTCGTCCACCTTATTCACTTTCGTGCTTCTTCTTCC